>OY821520.1:43071311-43281311 GCA_963682025.1 Cordilura impudica
TCACACCGATATGAGTTACGCTGTTTTTGTGATTGTATTGTGAAATAGAAATTTACCCCCCTGCGCGTATAGATGTTTACACATCAAAAACAGCGTTTTCGTGAGATATATGAAGCCAGTTTGAATGGTATGTAAAAGAATTATAATGGGTATCCCAGCATAGCTTTGGCAAACAAGCCATATCTTATATCATTTCTAGTAATGATATATCATTACCAATAACCACCTCCACGTGTTAAAGTAATTAGTTAAGTAAATATTTAAAAATAAGTAGTTACAACTTTCAATTTCTATATTGTTACAAGATATTATAAAGTTTCGCTGGGATGTTACAAAGATTTTAACAGATATTTTTCTTAAAATTTGTTGTAAAATAATAATAGATTATACAGAAAATTATTGAATTGAGATATTTTCTAAAAAATTTCAGAAGAGTTCGAAAATTTGGACTCCGAATCAAGTGTTAGGAAGTCTTTGAACATCTTGATCTAGATAGAATTGAAAATCCCAAAGATGAACCAGGACAGTTTAACAAACAAGCGAGGTCGTCATAATTTTATTACACAAAAACTTGTATCAGTATTAGATAAATGTAAAATAAATGATCGCGACGCAGTCCGCATAAGCGATTTTTTGATAAACGCAACTTCAATACGCCGATGTCGTACACAATTTCGATATGAAACAGGTAAACAAATTCAAGAAATTCCAGCAATAACTGTTCGTTGGGATGGTAAAATTTTGCCATCGTTGATGGGTAAAGAACACGTTGATTGTCTGCCTGTAGTTATATCTTTAAATGGAACTGAGCAGTTACTTGGCATTCCAGCAATTAGTGCAGGCACGGGAGAGGAACAGGCCATTGTCGTCTGTAATTTACTGAAAGAATGGGATCTAGAAGAAAAGGTAGAAGCTCTTTGCTGCGATACCACAGCATACAACTTAGGACGAATAAAAGGCGCATGCGTACTTTTAGAGCAAAGATTGGATAAAGATCTCATATATTTTCCGTGCTGTCATCACATATTCGAAATACTTTTACGGAGCGTTTTTGATGAAAAAATGCAAAAGTCTTCTGGCCCAAGTGTCATACTATTTTACAGATTTAGAAATGGCTGGATTAAATTAAATAAAAATAATTTTAAATCTGGAATTGAAGATCAGCACGTAAAAAATATACTTGGCAATACAAGAGAGCTAATTGAGTTTGCATTAATCTAAAAGAAAAGCAACCACGAGATGGTTACAAGGAACTTCTTCAATTGGAGGGTTAGTTCCAAAGTTTACTTTTAATATGCCAGGAGCCTTTCACCTTTCAGTTTAAAAATATTTTTATTTCGGGAAGAGTTTATTTTGACTGACTCTGAGAAGAATGGTATTAGAGACATATGTATTTTTATAGTAAAAATATATTTAAAAGCTTGGATAAAAGCCCCAGTTGCTGCTAAAGCTCCTAATCAAGATTTGAATTTATTAAAAAACTTAAATGATTATAGTTTAATTGATGAAAATCTAAGTCGAGAATTACTGCGGAAATTTTGCAATCATTTATGGTATTTATCACCAGAATCTGCAGCGCTGGCTTTTTTCGATGATCAAATTTCTTATAAAAGAAAAAAACTTATGGTAGCTGCTTTAAATCAACCTAAAGAAAGTGACTACAAAAAATTTACAATTCTTTCCCATCACATAAGCCAGTGCATCGATAAAAATATTGAAGATTTTATCTCGCAACAAAGTATAAATTTTTTTAAAAGCTTTTCTATTCCAACGGATTTTCTTAAGAAAGAACCAGAAGAATGGAAGAATGACAGCTGTTACAATATTGGTTTAGGTATAGTAAGCAAACTGAAAGTTGTTAATGACACTGCAGAACGAGCAGTCAAACTGATGGAAGACTTTAATCAATCTTGTCACGAGACGAAGAAGAGAAGCAACTAATAATGCAAATTGTTGCTGATTATAGAAAAAAATATCCTAATACAACCAAATCAACACTATTAAATTAATATGTAAATCTTAAATAAAACAAAGTAAAAAAATGATAAATTATGAAAATTTTATTTAAATATGAGTGATATATTTAAAAATAAAAAATACATTTAAAAATTTCCTTGTTCAACATAATTAAAAAAGATAATAAATATAAGGTGATCTTAAAAATATGTATTGTTTTTTAAACTTTATTAGTTTTCTATAAAATTATAATGTCTGCATTGGGAGGTTTTACTGTAGTATAAGTTTTTATGTTGAACTACTAATTGTGAAAACATTGGATTATTTAAAATATTTTCCTAAAGCAGAATGGTTATAACTTTTTCAGATTTGCTTTCTTTTCCCAGGTTTAAAAAACATACATATTTTCCAAGAAAAAAATAGAATAACTTAAAAAGTTGATGTGTTATTTTTATTTTGCTGACAGATTCAGATTTATCACCAAATAGTACATTACGATCCACTTAAAAATATATTAGCTTGCTGCATAGACATAAAAAAAAATTAACATTTGTGTAAATTTTTAAAAATTTTACGTATTTCACCAACTTTAGGGCGGATGAGCCTCGCCTTCCCGTTATCCGATCGCACTAATTTTTCGCACACTATATTTTTTCACTAAGGAGAACATTTCTAGGGGGAGTTACGATCCAAATGTCACAAAAAATTTTGGCCCATATAAGCAAGGCGTACCCTAATGCTCAGCCATATATTCATTTTAACATTTATTATCAAAATGAGTAAAGTTTTTCGTTTGTAACGTAATACAACGGATAAAAAATGCATATTAAATAAAATCTGGTAGCTCTAGAACTTTAATAATGGATAGTTGTGTTATCTCGCTACAATTTTTAAGCAAAACGGTGAGTCCCCCAACTAAAGCGTTCTTTGATTAAATCAATTTTTGCAGTTGAGAAATAGTTCTGGTGTTTGAAAGTTAAAAAGTAAAATTGTTAAATAAAAAAATTAAAACAAACAAGTTTGTGATATTAAAGAAAAAATAAATAAAATTAACACAAGAGAAAAAGAATGCGTGTATCTTCTCGGCTATAATGCCAGCCAAATAACAAATTCAGGTTAGCAAAAGTTAGGTCAATATGCATTAAAAATTGCACTAATGACAAGTGATGAACAAGAATATTTTTTAATTTTATATTTTTATACAAAATCCACTATACTCCCTGAAGACGATATTCGATGAATATCGAAATATTGGAGAATAAAGAAGAATTTTAATTAAAGAAAAAACCCAGGCCTCGAGCTCGAATATTTTATTTTTACAATTAAATTTGGAAAGGTCGAATAGAAAACAACTATAATTTAAATAAAATAGTTTTTAGTAGCAAAAAGGATCATGAGGAAACATTGAAAACACTGAAGAGCAGAATCGATGCTGCAATAACAATCGATGGCACCGCTCAATACCGTGCTTTTGTACCGCTTGTCGATGGAAGACCCAAGTTTTCTGCCTCCACTCAATTCGAATTCTTTCCAATGCCAAAAAGGAACCAGCAGCGCAAATATATTTTGTTAAAAGTTTCTATCGTATTGTCACTAACACCATATTTTTTATTGCTTTTAAATATTATTATGGCTTAAATCTATACTAATATTATAAAGAGGTAATGTGTGTTTGTTTGTTTGTTTGTTTGTAGGAGGTAATCTCCGTAACTACCCATTTGATATTCCTGAAATTTTTACAGAATCTTACTGCGGATGTGGGAAGTGCCATAGGCTATAATTTTTTAAATATTTTTAGTGGGCGTGGCACCTCCCACACAAAGTAAATTTTTAATATCATATACATATATTGAGTATTATGATAGAGAGAGCTTTGCAAATTTGTGTGAGGTCACCTATTGTTAATATTAGTAGCTACGCCGGAAATGGGCGGGATCGGACAAGTGGGCGTGGTACCTCCCATACAAGTTATAATTCAATATTATATATCTCGAGTACTGTGGTAGAGAGAGCTTTTCAAATTTGTCTGATGTCACCTATGATTAATGTGAGTAGTCGGACAAAAAATGGGCAGTATCGGCCCAATAGGCGTGGCACCTTCCAAACAAAGTAAATATAAAATGCCATATATCTGGAGTACTGTAATAGTGAGAGTCTTGGGACTTTGTGTGAGCCCATAAGTTATTCAGGTGATTAGTTAGACAAAAAAAGGGCGTGATCGGAGCAGTGGGAGTGGTACCGCCCGTACAAAGTAAATATATGATATCATATAACTGGTGTACTAAAAAGGGAAGCTTTTACACTTTGCACGACACCATCAGATCTTAGTATGAGTAGTCGGACAAAAAATTGGCGGGTTTACACCAATGGGCGTGGCACTCCCCATGCAAAGTAACTATTTAATGTCATATATCCGGAGTACTGTAAAAGAGAGGGTTTTGTGGCTTTGCATGAGCCCATAGATTCTTTGTATGATTAGTCGAACAAAAAAATGGGAGTGATCGTAGCAGTGGGCCTAGCACCGCCCATGCAAATTAGATATCTAATATCACATAACTGGTGTTCTATAAAAGGGAAAGACTCGACATTTTCCACGAGTCCATCAGATATTAATGTGAGTAGTCCAATAAAAATTGGGCGGGATGGGATTAGTGAGCGTGGCACCTCCTATATAATTAATATGAAGTACAACGGAAGCAACAGCCTTTTGTTAAGTACATTATTTATCAATGTGCTTTGTCATGGAAAATATATCGCCAAAATCAAAAATTCGCCAAAACCAAAAATTGCGATAAATAAAAATCGCCCAAAAAAATCTACAAAATCAAAAATGGGCAAAATCAAAAATCGCTAAAAAGAAAAATTGCCAAATGATATTCTAAGTTCAAGGCCAATAGTTAAGTGTTGCCAGATCTAATTTTGATAACCAATCTTCTTCTCATGGGCAGCTACATGTACCTTGCTCCATGGTAGGAACGCCGAAAAATCTGATAATTGTTTTACCGAATGAAAGAACAAAAAAAATTTTATATCAGCAAGTATTCAAATAAAAAAATCTGTGCTAATAATCTATACTAACATAATAAAGAGGTAATATATGTTTGTTTGTTTGTTTGTTTGTTTGTAGGAGGTAATCTCCGTAATTACTCATCTGACCTTCCTGAAATTTTCACAGTGTCTTGCTGCGGATATGTGAAGTGCTACAGGCTGTAATTTTTTAAATATTTTTAGCGAGCGTGGCACCTCCCATACAAAGTAAATTTATATATTAATATGATAGAGAAAGCTTTTCAAATTTGTCTCAGGTCATCAGACAAAAAAATGGGTGGGATTGGACAAATGCGCGTGGCACCCCTACATAAACTTAATATTAAATGTGATATATCTGATGATTAGTGAGAGCTTTGGGACTTTGCGTGAGCCCTCTCATAACGATTCGAGGGGGGGAAGGGGGGCGGGTGTAGCGAAGCACACCGGGTTACATCTAGTAATTAATAAAATTATAACGGATGTACTGCTAGTATTGCATATTTATACCCTACACCACCATGTGGTTTGGGTATAATGATTTTGTGCTGCTGTTTGTAACTACCAAAAATATTTGACCTAGACCCATCATTTATTATACCGATCGACTCAGAATCACTTTCTGAGTCGATTTAACGATGTCCGTCCATCCGTCCGTCCGTCTGTGTGTCCATGTAAACCTTGTAACCAAACTACAGGTCGCAAATATGAATATATTCTGATGAAATTCAGTATATGAACTTTTGTTGGCCACAGGATAAACGCTATTGAAATTGGTGAAATTCGGTCCATGTTCAGACCTAGTCCCCATACAAATGACCCTATGAAATCGACATAAATTACCATAAGATCCAAATTATCATATAGATTACAGTCAAATTGGGGTTTTATATGATTATTATATCCATTAATGAGTAGTCCAAAAATAATCCCTATAGGACAATTCTAAGTCATAGGCCCCATATAGAGCTGCTTCCCGATCTTCACTTAAATCCATCAAAAAACAAAAAAATTGCAAAGATTTTTCTCAAATTTGGTTTGTATTTATATTTTCAAAATATAAGTGACTTTACCAAATATGGTCAGGATCGGTTTATATTTTGACCTAGTCCCCATATAAAAATAACATTCGATATCAACTTTTTCATACCTGCAGTCAAAAAAATTAATAACAATGCCACTCAAATTTGGTTTATGCTTATTTTCTATATCGAATTAGTTGGACCGAAGAGAAAGGGTCTCTTAACCATGGTATAGGGAGGGTATCATGTAGTCGGTCTAGACCGACTATAATTTCTTACTTGTTTAATATGACATTGTGAATTGACCAAATAAATTTTAGCTTTTTAAGCCACTTTTTCCATTATATAGGGCCTTTTTTTGCAGAATTATTTTTTCATTCGGCTATACGAAACTAAGCACCTTTAAACTGACTCGAACTTAAAATTGTAGTAAACTATTTCTTTAAACTTTCATTGTATGTATAGAATTATAAAGTTTTCCGGCAACAACACCTTTCAATTTATTCTGGAAAACATAAGCGAGGAAACGAGCACCAACTCAATTTATTAAAATATGTTTAAATGGCAGCACAGTAAATATTTTCTCCTTAAATATTTAAATATTTTTTTATTTTACGACGAGACTTCTAATTTGACGTACAATTAATACATAAAGACAAAAAGTCAACAATTGCAATAACAATCATAGTGAATGTTTGTAATTTTTTTATTGTTTAAATGAACGTGAGGTTCTACTTAAATTCCTGTCCACTAGAGTTAGTAATTATTCGGATTTTTGCATATCTGATCGAAATTTATTTATATTAACAATTTATATTAAAATTGAAAACTGTTTCGCAATTTGCTAAACCAGAAATTTATTACAAAATAACAATAACAAATTAGGCATTTAAACAATTAATTAAAATATTGAATCTAAATTTTATTGTAAAAAACACTGAAATTCGAGAAGAAAAGAAACAGAAATTATACACTTAAAATGTATAAAATGTAAATGACACATCGGTTTAAATAAAACAAGTAATCGAGTAAGGGTTAACCATTAGAATATTAAATGATTTAATATGGTTCAACAACCTTCCGCTGTCAATATTGTTTTTCAATTATTATTATTATATTTTTTTTTTAATTCTGATGTTAATTTTATAAAATTGAGATTTCCCTTAAAACATGTTAATTTGCATGAGTACGTGAGCGGATCTACTGTGGAAAACTGTGCGTATGCTAATTTGAATATTGACATAAAATATGTCTGTGTGTGTGTGTGTGTGTTTGTTTGTTGGTTCGGCCGCCAACACTTAATGTAATTTTAATGTGTTTGAATTTAAAAATGTTGCACGACTTTTGTGATTCTGTTTATTTATTATTTGGTCAGTGATTATGAGAATGTTCACACTTGTCACCGTGATTATGTGTTTTAACACCAAAATAGCGGCGCTACATAGTTTGTGCATGAGTAGGGGTCTGAGTTGGGTATTTCCAAATTTCTATTGAAACGTTAACAGGGGGAAGTTAATAACATTAAGTCAATTGTGAAATTAAGTCTTTATGGCTTCAAATGCCAATGCAAATTAATTCCAGACAGGAAGTGAATATTTAAATAATAGATTTACATTTCCTGGAAGGAAATCATGACAATGAATTTTTGTAATATCAATAAAATTTCACTTAAAAGGGCAAATTTAAAAGCTTCAATTGAAGTAAAGCAATTTAGGAAATTATCAGTCAAAAATTTGCAGTATAAAACGGCTCAGAATAAGAGAAATTTTCTCTAAAAAAAAAATTGTTTCAGAATATGACATATTTTCTATATATTTACCTTACAGAATAGAATCTTAGAAATTTTCTATTAAAAAATAACTTAATAAATATTGTGCGAAAATTTCTATAGTCTGAAAAATTTTCTATTAATATTTTCTATTATTACTTATTTACAAATCAGAGAAATTTTCTATACAAATATTATTTCGTAGTCGCAGATTTCTATAGAACAATTATCTTACAGTCTGAGTAAATATCTACAGATAAATTATTTTACAGTCTGTCAAAAATTTCTAAAAAAAAAGGTTAGCCCAAAACCTCATTAATTTTCTATACAAAAGTTACCTTATAATCTGAAACCTTGTTTAGGGAAACATTATTTCACGGTATGTGTTCTGTATAAAAATTATTTTACAGCCAGAGAAAATTTCTATAGAAAATTATCTCACAATGTGAGCAATTTGTCATGGAAAAATTATTTTACAGTCCGAGAAATTTTTTGTAGAAAAATTCATATAAAAATTCACAGGTTGTGAAATAATTTTTCAATAAAAAATTTTTCGAATTAAAAGAATTTTTCTATAGATTGTTTCACAATCTTAGAAATTTTCTACAAAGAAATAATTTCAGAACACTAGAAGTGTTCTATACAAAAATTATTTCATAGCTAAGAAATTCTGAGTATTCCTTTCGAAAAAATATTTTACAGGCTGAGAAAACACCTATAGAAAAATTATCTCACAGTCTGAAAAATTTCTATAGAAAAAATATCTTTCAATTTCATAAATTTTTGTAGAATAATTATGTCACCAACTGAGAGATTTTCTAAACAAAAATTATCTGAAAAATTTAGTATAGAAAAATTATCTCACAATCTGAAAAATTTCTATAGAAAAATTATATCTCAATTTTATAAATTTTATGTCACCAACTGAGAAATTTTCCATACAAAAATTACTTGACTAGCTGAAAAATTTATTATAGAAAAATTATTTCACAATCCGAGATCTTATTATTTCACAATTTGTAAAATTTTATATGGAGAAATTTTCTAACAATCTGAAAAATTTATAGAAAAAATTTTCTCATATTGTGAAATAATTTTTCAGTAGAAAATTTGTTTCTGTCGCTGCCAGATTTAATAAAAAAAATATCGCTGAAAAAGTTGGAAAATCTTAACGAAACGAAGGAGAAAAAATTAAATAATAATCTTTTATCTTGAAATAACCTTGGAAGCCCGTCAGAAATATAAGTTCTGAATATTCATCAGAAAATTTTTCATATTGTGAGATAATTTTTAATGGTACACTTTGCATGTAATTTGCAAAATTTTCTAGGAGAAAAAGTGATCTCAAATCTGAAAACTTGTTTACAGAAAAATAATTATTGCAGAGCCAGAAAATTACTATAGAAAAATTATCTCTCAATCTGAGAAATTTGCCATACAAAAATTATTTTAAGATCCGAGCAAATACCTATAAAAAAATTATTTTACATACGAGAAATTTTCTATAGAAAAATTATTTCACACTCTGAGAATTTTTTCTATAGAAGAATTGTTTCTCAATCATAGAAGTTTTCTACTGAAAAATTATTTCACACTATTAGAGAAATAATTCACAGCTCAGAAATTTTCTATAGAAAAAATATTTCAGAGTCTGAGTTTTTTTTAGAAAATGTATTTCACAGGCTGAGGAAAGTCCCATATAAAAATTATCTCACAATCTGATAAATTTCTACAGAAAAATTATCTCTCAATCTAAAAATTTTTTTGTAGAATAATTACGTCTCCAACTGAGAAATTTTATATAGAAAAATTATTTCACAATCTCAAAAATTTACTGTAGAAAAATTACAAAATCACAATCTGAAAAATTTTCTACATAAAAATTATTTCACAATCTGAGATCTGTAAAATTTTCTGCAGAAAGTTATATCACAACCTGAGAAAAATTATTTCACATTCTTAGAAATTTTGTACAGAAAAATTATTTTACAGTATGAGAAATGTTCTACACAAAAATTATTTCACAGCTAAGAAATTTTCTATAGAAAAAATATTTCAGAGCCTGATATTTTCTGTAGAAAACTTATTTTAGAGTCAGAGAGATTTTCTATAGAAAAATTATTTCACAATCTGAGAAATTTTATATAGAGAAATTATATCACAACCTGAGAATTTTTGTATGGAAAAAATGTTTCACTATCTTAGAAGTTTCCTATAGAAAAATTATTTCACAATATTAGAAGTGTTCTATGCAAAAATTATTTCACAGCTAAGAAATCTTCTTTAGAAAAAATATTTCAGAGTCTGAGATTTTTTTTAGGAAAATTTATTTCACCGGCTGAGGAAACTCCTATATAAAAAGTATCTCACAATCTTACAAGTTTCTATAGAAAAATTATCTCTCAATCTGAAAACTTTTTTGTAGAATAAATATGTCCCCAACTGAGAAATTGTGTATTAGAAAAATTATTTCACGATCTGGAAAATTTACTTTCTAATGAAAGTTATTCCACAACCTTTTCTGTTGTACGGTAAAATTATTTCACTGTATATTCTACACAAAAAATATTTCACAACTAAGAACTTTCCTTAAGAAAAATATTTCAGCGTCTGATATTTTCTGTAGAAAAATTATTTTACAGTCTGAGAAATTTTCTATAGAAAACTATTCACAATCTGAGAAATTTTATATAGAGAAATTTTCTTACAATTTGAGAATTTTTCTATACAAAAAATATTTCAGAGTGAAATTTTATGGAGCATTTCTCATATAGTGAAATAATTGTTCTGTAGAAAATTTTTCAGATTGTGAGCTAATTTTTAATGGAACGTTGTCCAAGAAATAAGAAATTTTCTATTAAAAATTATGTCAGAGTCTGAGATTTTCTATAAAAATTAACAAAAATTATCTCAGAAGTTTTCTATAGAAAAAATTTTTTATAAAAATAATAATAATTTTTTTGATACATAGAAAAATTTTATCACCATTTGGAAAATCTTTTGTAGAAAAATTTCCACACAAACTGAAAAATTTTTTTCAGAGAAATTATTTTACGGTCTAAAAAATGTTTTATATAAAAGTCTTTTCACAGTCAGAAAAATTTCTATAGAAAAATTGTTTTACAGTCAGAGAAAATTTTTATAAAAAATTGTTTCACAATCTTAGAAATTTTCTATAGAATAATTTCACACTCTGCGAAATTTTCTATACAAAAGAAAAAGGTTTCAAGGTTTGAGAAATTTTCCACGGAAAAATTTTCTCACAATCTGTGAAATTTTCTATAGAAAAATTATCTCACAGTCTGAAAAATTTTCTGTACAAATTTTTTTTTTAACAGCCTGGGCATTTTCTGTAGAAAAATTATCCCACAATCTAGAAAATTTAAAAAAAAGTTAATTCTATAAAAAAATTATTTTACAGTCATAGAAAATTTTTATTGAAAAATTGTTTCACAATCTGAAAAACTTTCTATACAATAATTTCACAATCTGAGAAATATTCTATAGAATAATTTCACAGTCTGTGAAAGATTTTAAAGTCTGTGAAATTTTCCACGGAATAATTATCTCTTAATATGAGAAATTTTCTAAAGAAAAATTATCACACAATTTTAGAAAATTTCTGAACAAAAATTTTTTTAACAGTCTGAGACATTTTCTGTAGAAAAATTATTCCACAATCTATAAAACTTTTAAAGAAAAGTTAATTCTATAGAAAAATTATTTGAAAAATATAAAAATTCGGCAAGGATACCGAATCGCTTACAAGTTCAATTGCAGAATCAGATATTCAGTTCCTGCATATAAATTACTCCTAAATTCGTTTAATGTAACCAAATTCTTCATTAATTCGGTTATATTATGTCGGTGAGTTTATATTAAGTCGGTAATAATAACCAAATATTATAAAAATTCGTTAATAATATCAGAAATTTATAGCGATTTGTTTGTAAGAATTGAATTGGAATTGTTTTAAGCTTGAAAATAATAAAATAAATAAAATATTTAGTGAAAAAAATTCAAAACAAGATATTTAAAGAATTATTAGAAAAGGTTCATACTATCAAAAAAAAGAATTCAGAAACGTTTATATCAGTAAGATAGTAAGATACGGATATGCAATCGACGGACCTCAAGCTTAGCGCTTTTATTTGCTGAAACCAAGTATTTAAGAAAAACGTTGCAGACGAACAATAATAAAGTCTTCCCCATAGAACCAACATATGCAAATAAATTCGAACACGAATAAAGCTGTGGCAACCGAATTTGTCAGTTAACCCAACCGAATCAATGAGGTTATGACAACCATATCAAATTCGGTTGGCACAACCGATTTGTTATATGAATGCAGTCTGAGAAATTTTCTAAAGAAAAATTTTGATTACAAATTTGTTAAAAAAATTATAAACAAAACTTGTATCACTATCCGAGAAATTCTCAGTATAAAACTTGTATCAGGATCTGAGAAATTATATTTTCTGGGTATTCTAGAAATTCAAAACTTGAAAATTTCTATGGAAAAATAATATTACTATTGGAAAATTTTTCCAGAACTATATTATCCATAAAAAAAATTATAATGAAAATGAAAATTACACTCTGAGCAATAATCTATAGAAAAATAAAATTGCAATATGAGCAATTTTCTGTGGAAAAGATTCGAAAATTAGTTTTAATTAGCTTAGTACTTGAAAACAATTATAAACAGAAGATTTCTATATCTAAAGAATCAACTAAATTCTCTGCTCTCAGAAGTTTTGCTTGTACCTACAATAATTACACTAAGGAATATTTTCGGGCTCATTGTGAGAAATTCCAAGTTAGGGTGAAAGCACTACGCCAGTATAGTAAAAGGTCCAAATGGTCATTATTCAGCAAGATTGGAGATAAGGCTTTAATAATTAATCTATAATATTAATAGGCTAGGCGATTTTTGTTACCGATGTTTTATTCTACCGTTTTATCGCGATTTTGACCCAACGTATATTATTTGAAAGGTATTTCTTTTTAGCTGTTCACCAGATTTATAGATTTTTTAATATTTTCCCTTATTTTGAGTAAATTGCATTTAAAGTTGCTACTAATACATACATAAAATTATACATATGCTACGTGTGTGTTTATTAAATTTGTTAATGAGTTTGTTATCTTCATTCACAATAATAATAAACCAAAAAAGTTTTGGTTTGTGAATTGGCTAAGCTGAAAAACAAATTTGCCTAGAAATTGCACCCGATTTTCGAGCGCTGGAATCTGCTAGTGTTCATTACTACTATGAAAACAGTGCGAGTAATGAAATAGTGGAACATCGATACCTACTGTGTGCTTTCGAGCTCATATGCATAGATTGAAGATTTGTCTCCAGCGTTTTTATTTTACACGGCCTTTGACGCATGTATAAGCTATGGATCTTGCGTTATCAGTTCATGGATGATCGATCTTTCAATTGAATTAATTAATCAGTAATATGCAGAAATTTTAAGTGATTATAGTAAGCTTATCGAAGTACTGTTAAATATTTAGACAATCCACGAGTTATATTTTTTAAGTCACTGTAAGCAGTAAATAGCAACTACTATAGCAAAACGTATACTATGGTCATTATTCTTTTTCTCTGCGCATTTGTCGATAGTATATTAGTGAGGAACAGTCTAACAGTCTAACAAAGACTAAAATAAGTCTAGTTTGGAGATTAATTTATGAATTGATATCGTCAATTGCTTTTTTCTACTGTCTGTTTATAGATCAATTCTTTCCTTCTCAATCTATCTATCTCAATCTATACATGGAGGGCGAATAAAATATCACTATTTAAATTTCCCTATGTTAATTTTATTAATTGCAATTATCAATGATAAATGAAATTGCAAAAGTTGTACTCGTAACATTTTTATAACATTCTTGGGAAAAACTCCAAATCCAACTATAATTATAAGTTCACTGTATTTCTATCAAAATCAATTAAACAAGATTTTTTTCTTTTAGGAAAATTTACGGCCAATATATGGGCACTAACTTAGTTTTTCAATTGGTGAATAACCAAGACTAATTTATGGATGATGAAGGCGTATTTTGGGAATACCATCTTAATTTAATATATCCTGCAATATTTTTTTAGTAATATTTTTTTTAATTAATAAAAATTACTCGTGTTAAAAAATATAAAAAATTTAAATTAATAAAAATTACTCGCATTTAAAAATATAAAAAAAAAATTTTTTTGTATATAATTAATTTGGGCTTCCCAGATAAATGGTTGATACAGTCAATATATAAAATTTAAATTCCATTGTATCAACCAAATTTGAGATATCCAATCGAATTTATGTAAAACTCAGTTGTCTAAAACTAAGTACGGTATTCGGGATAATAAGCTTCAGTAATCACAACAGAATAATGCGATAGTACATGGGACTATAAAGTTCGGTTGCAACAACGAATCTGTTTTATGGTGTTGTTCTTTAATATTTGTCATATTGTAATATTTTTCCTATGGAGTCAACGCAAATCTAACAAAGCTTAAGAAAAGTAAATAATAGTTGCAGGTCTGGCAACCCTTGCTTTCAAACACATGGCCCTTAATAAAAACAGTGTTCAAACTCTCGGTCTCACCCCCTGGAAATATTCGAATAGCAAAAGAACTGAGAAATTCAAAGTTTTGGGTCAATCAAAAAAAATTTAGAGGTGCCTCAACGCGACTGAAAATTTCAAGTGTGTTTATATGACGAAAATATGACTTTTTTTCAGATTTTACGAAAATTTCGTTCTATAGTTTAATTTTTTCGACAAGTTGTTATACGAATAAATCGAACAACGTTAACCCATTCCCTGCCGAGGCCAAACTATGAACTTGGCATATTTAAATAAAATAATTGTTCCAGTAAAATGATCCAAAATTCAGCAGTATTTGCAAAATATTTGAATTTTTAATCGTCCTATACTAGCTTGGGGTCATTTGTGGCGCCAAAACCAAAAAAGTTAATGACGTCAAATTATAAAATCATCATAATCTTCAAACCATAAAAATCGGTAAAAATAAAGCGTAATTTCATTTACCAACCCATGGTAAGGGTTTTCGTCTAGTTTAGTAGAACTATTAATTTTTTATACCCTATACCACTAAGTGGTTTGGGTATAATGACTTTGTGCTGCTGTTTATAACTGCCAAAAATATTTGACTTAGACCCATCTTTTATTATACCGATCGCCTCAGAATCACTAGCTGATTCGATTAAACGATATCCGTCCATCCGTCTGTGTGTCCATGTAAAGCTTGTAATCAAACTGCAGGTCGCAAATATGAATACATTTCGATTTTGGTATGTAAGCTTTTATCGGCCACAGGATGAACGCTGTTGAAATTGGTGAGAATCGGTCCGTGTTCAGACCTAGCCCCCATACAAATGACCCCTATGAAATCAACATAAATTGCCCTAAGGTAAAATTATCGTATAAATCTTAGTCAAATTGGGTTTGTATGTATTTATTACATCCATTAATTAGTAGTCCAAAAACGATCCCTATTGGACAACTCTTAGTCATAGGCCCCATATAGAGCTGCTTCCCGATCTTCACTTAAATATATCAAAAAACAAAAATATTGAACTGATTCTTCTCAAATTTTGTTTGTATATATTTTTGCAAAATACAAGAGACTTTACCAAACATGGTCAGGATCGGTCCATTTTGGGGCCTAGTCCCCATATATATAGCTTCCGATATGAACTTTTTCATATATACAGCCAAAAAAATTAATAAAAATCCCACTCAAATCTGGCTGGAATCGGCTAGAATTTATTAATATATTCATGTAAAACTAGAATAAAAAATACTGATATAGGTTTGATTTAATATTAGGAATATCACTGTCTCTACTCTACTAAAAAAAATCATGTGAGTTCGATTACAGGGGAGATGTGTAAACACCTAGTAATTAAAGATTTTTATGGCACTTCTTTAAAATTAAACAGAAAGCATCATCTATGTATCTTTTATAGCAAACAACTGCAGGGGCTCTGCTAATATAAAAATATTTCTTATTATTTATTATTTCAACGGGTTATTTTTCATTATTCATTATTCATTTTTCATTTTTCATTTTTTATTTTTTATTTTTTATTTTTTATTTTTTATTTTTTATTTTTTATTTTTTATTTTTTATTTTTTATTTTTTAAATTTTATTTTAATTTTTTTATTTTTATTTTCTATTTTTTAATTTTTATTTTTTATTTTTTAATTTTTATTTTCTATTTTAATTTTTTATTTTTCATTTTTTATTTTTCATTTTCCATTTTTCATTTTTCATTTTCCATTTTTCATTTTTCATTTTTCATTTTTCATTTTTAAATTTTTTATTATTCATTTTTAATTTTTTATTTTTCATTTTTTATTTTTCATTTTTCATTTTTCATTTTTCATTTTTAATTTTTTCTTTTTCATTTTTTTATTTTTCATTTTTCATTTTTTTATTTTTCATTTTTAATTTTTTTATTTTTCGTTTTTCATTTTAAATTTTTCATTTTTTATTTTTCATTTTTCAAAGCGTTTTTATAACGCTATTTGCTCCCTGATTTTACCTCCACACACTTCCTAATGAAATCGTGCCTTCAGTTTATCTCCAAACACTTCCTTTTTACCATCATTGGTTTATTATTATTTTTTTATTTATGTTTGATTAGCATTAATATTAAATGCAGTGATAAAGATTAAAAAAACTTTTAAATGATTGGGTAAATTAATTATAAATGTTTATAGAAAGTGAAGAAATCTAGTGCGGAAAACAGCAACAAAAAGGTTATTACATATCATAATTTTTTCACCAATGCAATCATAAGTCACACCGATTTTGTCTTACGACTTACATCTTACGCTTTCTGTGTGATTGTATTGTGAAATAGATTTTTAGCCCCCTGCGCGTATAGATGTTGACACATGAATAATAATCATACGCCTTGAATATGTTAAGTTATTCAAAAAATTTGTTAAAAAAAAAAAAAGGATTAAAATTACTTTTTTTAGATTTAATTCGATAAAATAAGTTCAACTTAATTTACTGAAGCTATTTGCTGAAGAATGAAATGATAAATCATGAATGGTTTCTGAGTTATACCTAAAATACTAGTAATATAAAAACAATGATCAAGCTAAGAAAAAAATAGAAGAGACCATAATAAAAAAGTTTGACTGAGAACGCCAAAACTTTGCGGGTTTAGCTACACTGGCCTAGACTTGGAATTTCTCACCAACCATGTTGGGTAAAATACTTCTAAAGTTGTTGGGTAAAATACTTTTAAAGTATTTGTATCCTTCTACGTCCGTGTACTGCCATTTCTAACCGTATTATATTATGACACGCACGTACAGAAAATAATTTCTAGGAAAATAAAACATTTATCGTAACATGCGCGAAAAAGCTGTAGGATCGTAATTGCAATGAATCTGTGAACAGGTGAAACTTAATTAATAACAAGTCTATGCACACATACAGATTTAAAATGGAACCACATAATAATTTTAATAGTTTCAAACTGTACTACAAATACAACATTTACAAAAACAACAACAGAAAAACCACTGCCCTAGGAAGCCAAATTGAAATTATAGTAACTTATTTGTTATATTCGTTATATCAAAGTGGGGGAATAACATAAAACTAAAATGTTAAATGAGTATGAAAAATAGACCAGCAAAAAATGGAAAATTATCAACATATTTTAAATTTAACTAATAACTTGGAGTTTGTTAATTATTTTATTTATCATCAAATATATTTCGGTAGAATTACTAATTGCTGTAAATTATAAAATATAATTTTAAGACCCAAATTTGTTTTTATGCAATCACAGCTAACTCAACTTGTAATAAATATTACATATGTAGCCAGCAAAAATGTAGATAGACAGAAGTGAAATATATGCTCTTCTTGGGATCCAGATATGCTAAATAGTTGGCTGATCAGCCACGAATGAATTTTACATTGGCTTATCATAGTGCAAAAGTTTTCTTTCATGGAGGTACATTATAAACAGTCTTAGGAATTTCTAGATATCTGTTCTTCTGAAAAACTATTCTTTAGAATCATATTTATTAACTTTATTTTTCAATATTGTAACAATAATGTCCACTCAACGCTTTATCTTTTAAGATCCTTTGAAATTTACAATAAATTCTTTTTAAAAAAGATTATGTTGATACAAAAATTAAATCTTTATAGCGTTATTAGCGAAGTTCTTAGCAAAATTCGAAGTTCTGTTACAAAAACAAACACAACCAAAAACAGGTAAGAAAATTATAGTGGATATAGACCGACTATGCGATACCCTATAACATGCATTGCAAAAATTGGTCTGAGGTCTAGCTAATACGGTTTAAAACATAAGCTTAAACCAAACTTGAGTAGAATTTTTTATTAATTTTTGCCTTCGGATATGAAAAAGTTTATATATGATGCCATATTTATATGGGGATTAGGTCGAAAAATTACCCGATCCTTACCATATTCAGTGAAGTCACTTCGTACGAAACAAATTAGAGAGAAGCTTGTGCAAAATCTTTGGTTTTTAAATGAAGATCGGAAAACAGCTTTATATGTTGATTAGAATTGTCATATAGGCATTATTTTCGGACTACCGATTTTCGTATCTATAAAAACATACACAAACCTAATTTGACCGAGATCTATTTAATAATTTAGAGCTTATGTCTAGAGTTACCCGATGCGCTTCGCTAAACCAATCGTAACCGAAACAAATAAATTGGGAATATATTTTTTAGAAAACCATTTTATTTCTTTTTTGGCGATTTTTGATTTCATCGATTTTTGCTTTTTTGATTTTAGATTTTGGCGATTTTCAGTTTAGGATATTTTTGATTTTGCCGATTTTTGTTACTCGCGATTCCAGGTTTTGGCGATTTTTGATTTTGGCGATTTTTGTTTTTTTGCGATTTCTGATTTTCGGCGATTTTTGATGTTGGCGATTTTTGGCTTTAGCGATTTTTTTCTTGCGAGTTTTAATTCTGTTGATTTTTGGTTTTTTCGATTTTGGCGATTTTTGACTTTAGCGATTTTTGATTTTGCCTATTTTTGGCATTAGCGATTTTTGTTTTTTGCGATTTTCGGTTTTGTCGATTTTTCATTTTGGCCTTTTTAGTTTTTTTTTCGATTTTTATTATTCGCGGTTTTCAGTTTTGGCGGTTATTGATTTAGGTGATTTTTGTTTGTTGTGATTTTTGATGTTGGCGATTTTTTTTCGATTTTTGATTTTGTCGTTTTTTGCAATTTTGTGATTTTGGATTTTAGCGATTTTTGATTTTGCCGATTTTTGACTTTAGCGATTTTTGATTTTGCCAATTTTTGGCTTTACCGATTTTTATTTTTTGTGATTTTTGATTTTGCGTTTTTTGTTGCTCGCGATTCTAGGTTTTGGCGATTTTTGATTTTGGCGATTTTTGTTTTTTGCGATTTCTGATTTTCGGCGATTTTTGATGTTGGCGATTTTTGGCTTTAGCGATTTTTTTCTTGCGAGTTTTAATTCTGTTGATTTTTGGTTTTTTCGATTTTGGCGATTTTTGACTTTAGCGATTTTTGATTTTGCCTATTTTTGGCATTAGCGATTTTTGTTTTTTACGATTTTCGGTTTTGTCGATTTTTCATTTTAGCCTTTTTAGTTTTTTTTTTCGATTTTTATTATTCGCGGTTTTCAGTTTTGGCAGTTATTGATTTTGATGATTTTTGTTTGTTGCGATTTTTGACGTTGGCGATTTTTTTTCGATTTTTGATTATGTCGTTTTTTGCGATTTTGTGATTTTGGATTTTAGCGATTTTTAATTTTGCCGATTTTTGACTTTAGCGATTTTTGATTTTGCCAATTTTTGGCTTTACCGATTTTTATTTTTTGTGATTTTTTATTTTGGCGTTTTTTGATTTTACCGATTTTTGTTATTCGCGATTTACGGTTTTGTCGATTTTTGTTTTTGGGCTTTTTAGTTTTTTTTTTAATTTTTGTTATTCGCGGTTTTCAGTTTTGACGATTATTGATTTTGGTGATTTTTGTTTGTGGCGATTTTTGTTTTTTTTTTTTCGATTTTTAATTTTGTCGGTTTTTGGTTTTTGCGATTTTGTGATTTTGGATTTTAGCGATTTTTGATTTTTCCGATTTTTGGATTTAGCGATTTTTGTTTTTTGCGATTTTTGTTATTCCTGATTTTCGGTTTTGGCGATTTTTGTTTTTTGCGATTCCGCCCATATTTTACACGACTACTCACATTGGTAAGTAATGTACTTGTCAAAAGATTTAAGACGGTCATTTTCATTGTACTTGATATTATTTGTATGGGAGGTGCCACGCCCACTGGTCCGGTGCCGCCCATTTTTTATGAGACTACTCACATTAGAAATTTGTATGAAATTTGGTTAAAAAAAGAAATCATTATTCGGCTCAAGGCTAATTGATTTTGAAATCGACGATATCGGTTTATGTTCGGAGCAAATATCTTTATGATATTCATAACCGACATAGATATCATTTATCACTATGCCAGAAATCCATAAGAACCTAACGAAAAGCTATAGTGGGGCCATAGTCAACCAGCAGTTATCATTATGTAAGGTGACATATAGTCGACTTTAGGCTATAAATTTCTAACTCATAACTGTTGAGATTAGAAAACTGATTGCCCACATAGATATATCAGTTAGCCTTTTGGTGGGCATATAAATCTATAATCTGTCAAATTCTAACAATTCATATTAAATAAAAAATTTAAAAAAATATAAAGTAAAAATTAATTTTTCATTTCATGTTGAATTTAATGTCACATCATGGCGATTTTCTTTTAGTCAACATATTTTATTGTGACCTTGTCCAATTATATAACATACAAGCGATTATATGGATTTATGAGTTTTTACTATACTGTGTTTATTGGTTTAGCTGACACATGACATCATCAATTAGTGTTGAAAAAATTTATGAACATGTTAAAGTGTCGACAACATTAAAAAAACGTCATAGAAATATGTTACCAAAAAAACAATTTAAAATTTGTAAAAAGAAAAAAAATTAAATAAAAACAAGTAAGAAAATTATAGTTGGTCTAGACCGACTATACGATACCCTATACCATGCGTTTAGAAACGCTATCTCTTAGGCCCAACTAACTGGACATAGAAAATAAGCAAAAACTCAATTTGAGTGGGATTTTTATTAATTTTTTTGGCTGCAGATATGAAAAAGTTCATATCGGATGCTATATCTATATAGGGACTTGGTCCAAAAATGGACTGATCCTGATCATGTTTGGTAAACTCTCTTGTATTTTGCAAAAATATATACAAACAAAATTTGAAAAGAATCAGTGCAATATTTTTGTTTTTTAATAGATTTAAGTGAAGATCGGGAAGCAGCTCTATATGGCGTCAAAGTGACCATTTTTGGACTACTCGTTAATGGATGTAATGAACGCATACAAACCCAATTTGAGTAAGATCTATATGACAATTTGGATCTTATGGCAATTTATGTCGATTTCATATGGGTAATATGTATGGGGGCTAGGTCTGAACATGGACCGATTCTCACCAATTTCAATAGCGTTCATCCCATGGCCGATAAAAGCTTATGTACCAAATTTCATCAAAATACATACTTATTTGCGACCTGCAGTTTGATTACAAGCTTTACATGGACACACAGACGGACGGACGGACGGACGGACGGACGGACATTGTTAAATCAACTCAGAAAGTGATTCTGATTCGATCGGTATAATTAAAGATGGGTCTAGGTCAAATATTTTTGGTTGTTACAAACAGCAGCACAAAGTCATTATACCCAAACCACATAGTGGTATAGGGTATAAAGAGTGATATGAATTTATTTCGTAACTTGTATATATTATTCTATTTCAGTTTTTTTTAACAAATGTATTATAAATAAAAGAATACAATATGAAATTTTATTCAGATTCGGCTAATACATATGTGGTGTTTTTCTATTTTACACTTTTCGACCGAATATTAAAATAAGTTGTCTAAATTAGAGGAGATAATAAAATAGCAAACAAAATTTGATTTAATAAATCACTAGTCTTGGCCTACACGAGAGGTTGAAGAAAGATTTCATCAACATAAATAAAAAAAACTGATTTCAATTTTTTAATTCATTGACTTAATTCATTAGTGCCCTAAGAAATGCATTTTTGACATGAGTATTGTCATATATTTAAATTTCGAAGTGCGTTCGTCTTAATTATTGAGAACTTATTATGAATGTTATATGAATCTCCTACAAAAATATTAGCTTACATTATTTCCAAAATTAACTAAATAACTTATAAATGACTTAAAAATTGTAATAAAATAACACATTTATTGAAAATTCATGAAAATTTAAAAACAAATATTACCTTGAATTAATTTTGTTCATCAAAATGTGATGTAGAATAACTGATAAACTTATTTTGCAAAATTTCACAGACTCATCGCTTAATTTTATTATCACTCATACGTATTGTATTATTGTATTTACTAGCAACCCATAATTTTTACATGCACATAATATGTATAATATGTATATTAGGGTGTCCGTTATTTGTATGGGCAATTTTTTCTTATGAATATGTTTAAGTCTCACCCCTCAAAAAGTTAAGGCTTGATGCAAAAATGACTCTCCAAAAATTTCACGCCCGTGGGAACACGCCTTCCCGGCTCGACTTGCGTTTGAAAATTTCAAGTGTGTTTATATAGGGAAAATAAGACTTTTTTCAGATTTTACGAAAATTTCGTTCTATAATTTAATTATTCCGATAAGTTGTTATATAATTCGGGATCAGTATTAAATTATCCTTTCAAAGAACTATAAAACTTCGAAATCGAATAAAACCTCGCCAAGAAATAGCAAATGCCCCAGACCACTTTTGTGCCAAAAAAAACTAGGTCATGAAATTTGATGGCATTTTTTTCAACATTGAGAAAGTGATTAAAGCCATAATTTTTTTTTTTTGAACTCTATACTTATAAGTACTCAGATATGAAGTATTGTTTTATTACCACGTCGTTAACCTATTGCGCATTGAGACCGAAAATGGGAAATTTTTTTTTACAAAATTTTAAAAAATTTTCTTAAACAAAATTTAAAAAAATGGACCTGGCACTTTAAGGTTTTTTTACGTATATGCCAGAGATTGACTGTGTGAATTTTTAGGTAAATCCCTATCCCAGAATTTTATTTGACAAGGATTTTATTTTTGCGGATTTCGAGAAAAATTAGATTTTTGTGAAATGTTCATTAAATGTACTCCATCTCAATACTTTGTAACAAAAAATAATCAGTTCTCTACTTTTAAATGCTATATTTTATCTTAATAGCCAAGGGTTTCGGAAAAAAATTAATATGAGACCACTAACCCTTTTGGATTTGGGTCACATATGACCCCAAGCTAATAAAAGACAATTTACTCAAAATATTCAAATATATTGTAAGCGCTATTGAATTTTTATATGTGACGCTTAAAATATAATAGCCAAATGTGCAAGTCTTCCGTGCTAAAACTTGGTATAAATCGAACAACGATAACCTATTCGTTGCCGGGGCAAAACTTTAAATTTTGTCATATTTAAAAAAAGTAAATACCCAAAAATAAATTGTTTTTAGCCAACAAAATATTTGAACTTTTGGAATAAATTGTTTTTTATTGGCTTGGGTTAAATATGAAGGTCGAAATGATTCATTGAAAAGCATAATTTTAGTAATATACAATGTTAAAAATAAAACAGAAATAAGTATAAATTTATGTTAATAACTTCTCTTAGCAGTTAAGTAATTAAGGAGTTTGATACACTACATTAACCTCAGGAGCACATAAGGGTAAGTTTTCTGAAAATATAGCGGAATTTTAGTTTCCAACCAATAGTAAAGGTTTCATCTAGTTTGCTAGAAAAATACATTATTTTTAGGTATTTACTTTTTTTAAATATGACAAAATTCAAAGTTTGGCCTCGGCAAGAAATGGTTTAGCATTGTTCGATTTATTCAAAATTTTTGGCATTTAAGACTTGTACATTTGGTTATTATATTTTAAGCGTCGCATATACAAATTCAACAGCACTTATAAAATATTTGCATTTTTTGAATAAATTGTCTTTTATTAGTTTGGGGTCATATGTGACACCAATTCCAAAAGGGTTAATGAGGTCATATTATTTTTTTCCGAAACCCTAGGCTATTGAGATAAAATATAACATTTAAAAAAGAAAAGTGATGAATTTTTGATACAAAGTATTAAGAAAGAGAACATTTACTGAACATTTAAAAAAAATCTAATTTTTCTCGAAATCTGAAAAAATACAATCCTTGTCAAAAAAATTCTGGCCTAGCGATTTACCTAACCCTTCACACAGTCGATCTCTAACGAGTATTCAACAAAACATTAAAGCACCAGTTCCATTTTTTTAAATTTTGTTTAAGAAATTTTTTTAAAACTTGAAAAAGGAGTTTTCAAAATATTGTAAAAAAAATTTTCCATTTTCGGTATCAATGCACAATAAGTTAACAACGTGGTAATAAAACAATACTTCATATCTGAGTACCTATAAGTATAGAGACCAAAAATAAATTATGGCTTTAATCAATTTCTCAAAATTGAAAAAAATGCTATCACATTTCATAATCTAGTTTTTTTTGGCACAAAAGTGGTCTGGGGCATTTGCTATTTCTTGGCGAGGTTTTATTCGATTTCGAAGTTTTATAGCTTTTTGAAAGGATAATTTAATACTGATGCCGAATTATATAACAAATTGGCCGAATAATTAAACTATAGAACGAAATTTTCGTAAAATCTGAAAAAAAAGTCATATTTTCCCCATATAAACAAACTCGAAATTTTCAAACGCAAGTCGGGCCGGGAAGCCGTGGTCCCAGGGGGCGTGAAATTTTTGCAGAGTCATTTTTGCATCAAGCCTCAACTTGTTGAGGGGTGAGACAATAAATATTTCCACTTTAAGAAATAACGGACACCCTAATGTATATTATACAGATTAACAAAAAGCCACCTTTTCATAAAAAAAATTATATTTTTAATGTGTAGCTCTTTTAACATATTTTCTTACAAAAGTAACTTTTCTTAAAAAAAGTCTTGCTTTACTAATTTTTAAATGAGAACCTTTTCTTAAAACATTTTTTTAAAATAGATATATTCTTAAAAGTACCTTTTTCCAAAAAGAGTCTTTTATAAGAAACTAGCTGAGTCCGGTCCGCGTTGCTGGCCCGAAGAAAACATCTGGATTTTATATTGCATCTAAATTTTAATACCGAGTGTCGGGCAAAAGTAAAGCATAATAATATTATGAATATGACTGAAAAAAAATATACGTTTTCTTGAATATTTTAACACCAGCGCCACCTACAGGTGAAAAACTTTGTCAGCAACTTTAGTTTCATGTACGTACTATATGTTGCGAATTTGAGCTAAATTGGACCGTAAATAAATTTTTTGGGGAAATCTCGACCCCAGCGCCACCTATCGGGTACAAAAAAAAGTTATGCAAATCGGAGAACCAAAGGAACATATGGTATGAATACGAAGTCGCTAGCATTAGTGGTTCAACAGTTATTAGAGTACCAACGTACGCACCAACGTTTTTATATATTAAGATACTTTTTTTTGCAACATTTATCTTTTTTAAAAAAATAACTTTTTTATATATAGTATTTTTTTAAATAAGTACATTTTTTTAAAAGTACCTTGTGTTAAAATACTACTTTTACTTAAAGAATTACCTTTTGTTACAAACTACACTTTCTTAGAAAGTAATTTTCTTAAAAACTATCTATTAAAACAAGAGTGTTAAACTCGTCTATGCCAAATCTTTGTTACCCTCTACCAGGGTTTTACGTTTATGTTTATATCTAAAATTATTGCACTATATATAACAAATGTAAATAAAATATTTGGAAAAAATAAGCAATTTGATATACTTAATACCAAATTATTTCACAAACACGCTGAACTTTTTAAAGGTGTTTCCATATATTGGCACAATGATGCCCACTTTACCGCAACCTGCTGCAAATGATGTTAAATGCTATTATGCCAAGTTTACCCGGGTAAATGATTTATTTCGTGATTCCAACAGACAGATGGCCAGACGAATGGAGAGACAGTTGGATATCGCTTTATCGACTAGAGTTGTTAGAAGGATCAAGAATATGCATACTTTATGGCGTCGCAAATAAATTTCTTGATGTGTTACAAACGGAGTGACAAACTTTTTTCTAGCCTCTGCACAATGGTGTAGAGACTACATATATACGTTTTTAAAGATGTACCATTTTTAATATATTTCCTTATAAAAAATGCCTTTTCTTCAAAAAAAAAAAACAAGTAAGAAAATTATAGTCGGTCTAGACCGACTATACGATACCCCATACCATGCGTTTAGAGACCCTATCTCTTAGGCCCAACTAACTGGATATAGAAAATAAGCAAACACCAAATTTGAGTGGGATTTTTATTAATTTTTTTGGCTGCAGATATGAAAAAGTTCATATCGGATGCTATATCTATATAGGGACTTGGTCCAAAAATGGACCGATCCTGATCATGTTTGTTAAAGTCTATTGTATTTTGCAAAAATATATACAAACAAAATTTGAGAAGAATCAGTGCAATATTTTTGTTTTTTAATTGATTTAAGTGAAGATCGGGAAGCAGCTCTATATGGGGTCAAAGGGATCATTTTTGGACTACTCATTAATGGATGTAATGAACGCATACAAACCCAATTTGAGTAAGATCTATATGACAATTTGGATCTTATGGCAATTTATGTCGATTTCATATGGGTAATTTGTATGGGGGCTAGGTCTGAACATGGACCGATTCTCACCAATTTCAATAGCGTTCATCCCATGGCCGATAGAAGCTTATGTACCAAATTTCATCAAAATACATTCATATTTGCGACCTGCAGTTTGATTAAAAGCTTTACATGGACACACAGACGGACGGACGGACGGACGGACGGACGGACGGACATTGTTAAATCAACTCAGAAAGTGATTCTGATTCGATCGGTATAATTAAAGATGGGTCTAGGTCAAATATTTTTGGTTGTTACAAACAGCAGCACAAAGCCATTATACCCAAACCACATAGTGGTATAGGGTATAAAAAGCTTGTCGTAAAACAGTACTATTTCTTATATACGAAACTTTTCTCAAAAAAGTGGCGTTTTCTTAAAAAATTATGTTTTTGAAAAGTACCTATAAAAAAATATTTTTTTTAAGTGCCGTTTTAGAAATGACCTTTTTGTAAAATGTACATTTATCAAAAAAGAAATTCCTTTCCTTATCCAAATCTAAAATGATACCAGCATAAAGGTTTTGCTTTTTGTGAAGTTGATTTAGAACGACCTGAGTTAACTTTATGTGTGTTTCGGGTCCTGGATGTTCCAAATGACTCAATTTCGTTGCATAGAGTTTCAAGTTTACGCTCAGTGTTTTCAATCATGCTTGAGCGATTTACTGTTGAGCTTGAAACCATGTTAATTTCAGAACTGGTGCAATTACGTACCTTATCTGTCATGGTTACAACTTTTTCTAGACGATCCTCGCTTACAGAGATAATAGCTTTCATTTGGGAGGGAAGTCGTTGCATCCAAAGTTGCCTCAAAATCTCATCCGAAAACTTACCCTGAGCTAAAGAACGCAATTCCGTTGGCTTTTTATCAGCAAGTTCAACATCGGTTAAAAGCTTCCTAAGACGTTTTTCTTCAGAGTCGGAAAAGGAACTAATAAGCTTTAATTTCAATGATTCGTACATATTTGTTGTTGGCGGACTGATGCTCTCAATTGATGCCATAATGGTGTGAAATTTAGTTGAGTCCTGTGTCACACCAGCCACTATAAACTGCGATTCCATTTGGATGAACCAAAGTAAAGGATCGGAACGCCAATACGGAGGTGGCTTTACAGCAACCCGAAAAATTTCCATTGATAATAGTATCGTCTAAATCAGTCATCGCTTTATATAGTTATCGGTAGAACTTAAACGCGGGGTCACCAATTTGTTGTGAAATTTATATTAAAATTATAACACAATTTTATTTTTTACACAAATGCTTTTTATATTTTAAATGTCAAATACCGAATGATTTTTATTTTACAAATTTTCTTATTTCCAAAAACTAGAGAGTCTAAGGTAATTTATAAATTTGACAAACTAATTATACCCTATACCACTATGTGGTTTGGGTATGATGACTTTGTGCTGCTGTTTCTAACTACCAAAAATATTTGACCTAGACCCATCTTTTATTATACTATCAAAAACATTCGATTTAGCGATGTCCGTCCGTCCATCTGTGTGTCCACGTAAAGTCTGCAAACTGCAGGTCGCAACTATGAATATATTTTGATGAAATTTGGTATATAAGCTTTTATCGATCATGGAATGAACGCTATTGAAATTGGTGAGAATCGGTCCATGTTTAGACCTAGCCCCCATACAAAGGACCCCTATGAAATCAACATAAATTGCCATAAGATCCAAATTATCATATAAATCTTAGTCAAATTGGGTTGGTATGTGTTTATTACATCCATTTATCAGTAGTCCAAAAATAATCCTTATGGGACAACTCTTAGTCATAGGCCCCATATAGAGCTGCTTCCCGATCTTCACTTAAATATATCAAAAAACAAAAATATTGCACGTATTCTTTTCAAATTTTGTTTGTATATATTTTTGCAAAATACAGAAGACTTTACTAAACATGGTCAGGATCAGTACATTTTTGGGCCTAGTCCCCATTTAGATAAAGCATCCGATATGAACTTTTTCATATCTGCAGCCAAAAAAATTAATAAAAATATAATAATATATTTTCTTAAAAAGGGCAACTTCTTGCAAAGTATATCCTCTCTTAAGAGATCATATTTTCATAAAAAGTACACTTTCTTAAAAAAGGTCAATTTCTTAAAAAATAGCACTTTCTTAAATTAGTACCTCCTCTTTATGGAAATAAATAAATAGTACCTTCTTTTAACAAAATACCTTTCTTTCAAAAAAAAAATTTTTTTTTTCTTTAAAAAGTACATTTCTGAAAAAAGTACCACTTCTTAAAAAAAATACATATTCTTAAAAAAGTATCTTTTCTTAAAAAAGTGTATATTCTAAAAAAGTACCTTTTCTTAAGAGTACATTCTCTTAAAAAGGGCCACTTTTTGAAAAGTATACCCTCTCTTAAGAGATCACATTTTAATAAAAAGTACACTTTCTTAAAGTAGGTTCGTTTCTTAAAAAATAGCATTATCTTATATTAATACTTCCTCTTTATGAAAATAAATAAATAGTACCTCCTTTTAACAAAATACATTTTCTTCAGAAAAAAAAGTAATTAATAAAAATCCCACTCAAATTTGGTTTATGCTTATTTTCTATATCTAGTTAGTTGGGTCTGAGAGATAGGGTCTCTTACTTGTTTTTTTTTTTAAACAAGTGCTTTAAACGCAAAGTGTTTTCTGATAGCTACAGAACTATATTACCTTTAAAAAGTACCTTTTCTTTAGAAATATACGTCTTCTTCTTGAAATATGCGTTTTCTTAAAAAGTACCTTTCTTACGAAAGAACCTTTTCTTGAAAAGTACCTTTTATAAAAAAAAACACATTTCCTTAAGAAAGCACTTTTTCCCAAAAAGTACCTTTTTTAAAAAAGTACCTTCCCTTATATGATACTTTTTCTTAAAAAGTACCTTTTTTAAAAAATAAGTTTTCCATAAATGTACTTTTTCTTCAAAAAGTAAACTTTCTTAAACTAGTACATTTTCTTAAAAAGTATCTTTTCTAAAATTTACTTTATTTTAAAAAGTGCACTTTCTTAAATAATACCTTTTTTAAAAAAGTACCTTTTCTTCAAAAAGCATATTTTCTTAAAAGTATCTGTTCTTCAAAAGTACATTCTCTTAAAAAAAAGACCATTTCTTGCAAAATGTGCCCTCTCTTAAGAAAGCACGTTTTCATGAAAGGTACACTTTCCTCAAAAAGGCCCGTTTCTGAACAAAGAGCCTTTTTTTAAATTAGTACCTCCTCTTAACAAAATACGTTTTAAAAATACCTTTTTTAACTAAAAAGTACCATTTTTAAAAAAGGACCTATTTTTAAAAAAAAATGCCATTACTTAAAAAGTAACTTTTCTTAAAAAGTAAGTTTTCTTAAAATGAACCCTTTCTTAAAAAAGTATTTTTTGTAAAAATGGTAAAATTTCTTAAAAAGTAACTTTTCTAAAAAGCGCATTTTTTCAGTTTTTTTTTATTTTAAAAAGTACCCGTTTCAAAAAAGTAATTTTTCCAAAAGTAGCGTTTTTTACGCTTTACCTGAAAAGTAACTTTAAAAAGTACCTTTTCTTGAAAAGTACACTTTCTTAAAAACGCCCGTTTCTTAAAAAGGAGCAATGGTACCTTTTCTTGAAAAGTGCACTTTCTTGAAAAACGCCCATTTCTTAAAAAAGAACATATTCTAAAATTAGTACCTCGTCATAACAAAATACTTTTTCTTAAAAAAATTGTTTTTAGGTAACATTTCTTAACAAAGTACCTTGTCTTTAAAAAGTACATTTTTTAAAAATTAACTTTCCTTTTCTTACAATGTACTTTTTCTTAAAAAAGTATATTTTCTTAAAATAGGCCATTTTCTTAAAAAAAGTATTTTTTCTAAAATTTACTTTATTTTAAAAAGTAAATTTTTCAAAAGTACAATTTTAAAAAAGTGAACTTTCTTAAAAAATGCCTTTTTTAAAGAAGTACCTTTTCTTCAAAAGCATATTTTCTTAAAAAGTGCCTTTTATAAAAAAGTAAATTCTCTTTTTAAAAAAAAAGACCATTTCTTGCAAAATGTGCCTTCTCTTGAGAAAGCACGTTTTCATAAAAAGTACACTTTCTTAAAAAAGGCCCCATTCTTAAAAAAGAGCCTTTTCTAAATTAGTACGTCCTCTTAAAAATTACGTTTTCATAAAAAATACTTTTTTTAAGTAAACACTTCCTTTTTTAAAAAAGTACCTATTCTTAAGAAAGTGTTATAACTTAAAAAGCACCCTTTCTTAAAAAAGTATTTTTTGTAAAAATTAAAAAGTATCTTTTTAAAAAAGTCAAGTTTTCTAAATTTTACTTTATTTTAAGTATTACCATCTTAAAAAAAGTAAATTTTTCAAAACTACAGTTTTTAAAAAAGTCCACTTTCTTAAAAAAATAAATTTTTTAAAGAAGTACCTTTTCTTAATAAAGCGAATTTTCTTAAAACGAACCTTTTCTTAAAAAAGGTCCATTTCTTGCAAAATGCACCCTCTCTTAAGAAAGCACGTTTTCATAAAAAGTAAACTTCATTCAAAAACGCCAACTTCTTAAAAAACGCCAACTTCTTAAATTAGTACCTCCTCTTAACAAAATAAAAAACTTTTTTATAGTACCATTTATTAAAAAAGTACCTTTTTAAAAACTACCTATTCCTAAAAAAGTGGCATTGCTTAAAAAGTACTTTTTTTGAAATATAGTATTTTTTGTAAAAATATTAAGTTTTTTTAAAAAGCACATTTTCTTGAAAGAACTTTTTTCCAAGTTTACTTTTATTTTAAAAAGTACCCTCTTCAAAAGTACTTTATTCAAAAATACCACTTTTAAAAAGTACGCTTTCTTAAAAAGTACCTTTTTTAAAAGTACATTTTCTTCAAAAAGTGTATATTCTAAAAATACCTTTTCTTAAAAAGTACATTCTCTTAAAAAGGGCAACTTCTTGCAAAGTATATCCTCTCTTAAGAGATCACATTTTGATAAAAAGTACACTTTCTTAAAAAAGGTCAGTTTCTTAAAAAATAGCACTTTCTTAAATTAGTACCTCCTCTTTATGGAAATAAATAAATAGTACCTTCTTTTAACAAAATACCTTTCTTTCAAAAAAAAAATTTTTTTTTTCTTTAAAAAGTACATTTCTGAAAAAAGTACCACTTCTTAAAAAAAATACATATTCTTAAAAAAGTATCTTTTCTTAAAAAAGTGTATATTCTAAAAAAGTACCTTTTCTTAAGAGTACATTCTCTTAAAAAGGGCCACTTTTTGAAAAGTATACCCTCTCTTAAGAGATCACATTTTAATAAAAAGTACACTTTCTTAAAGTAGGTTCGTTTCTTAAAAAATAGCATTATCTTATATTAATACTTCCTCTTTATGAAAATAAATAAATAGTACCTCCTTTTAACAAAATACATTTTCTTCAGAAAAAAAAGTAATTAATAAAAATCCCACTCAAATTTGGTTTATGCTTATTTTCTATATCTAGTTAGTTGGGTCTGAGAGATAGGGTCTCTTACTTGTTTTTTTTTTTAAACAAGTGCTTTAAACGCAAAGTGTTTTCTGATAGCTACAGAACTATATTACCTTTAAAAAGTACCTTTTCTTTAGAAATATACGTCTTCTTCTTGAAATATGCGTTTTCTTAAAAAGTACCTTTCTTACGAAAGAACCTTTTCTTGAAAAGTACCTTTTATAAAAAAAAACACATTTCCTTAAGAAAGCACTTTTTCCCAAAAAGTACCTTTTTTAAAAAAGTACCTTCCCTTATATGATACTTTTTCTTAAAAAGTACCTTTTTTAAAAAATAAGTTTTCCATAAATGTACTTTTTCTTCAAAAAGTAAACTTTCTTAAACTAGTACATTTTCTTAAAAAGTATCTTTTCTAAAATTTACTTTATTTTAAAAAGTGCACTTTCTTAAATAATACCTTTTTTAAAAAAGTACCTTTTCTTCAAAAAGCATATTTTCTTAAAAGTATCTGTTCTTCAAAAGTACATTCTCTTAAAAAAAAGACCATTTCTTGCAAAATGTGCCCTCTCTTAAGAAAGCACGTTTTCATGAAAGGTACACTTTCCTCAAAAAGGCCCGTTTCTGAACAAAGAGCCTTTTTTTAAATTAGTACCTCCTCTTAACAAAATACGTTTTAAAAATACCTTTTTTAACTAAAAAGTACCATTTTTAAAAAAGGACCTATTTTTAAAAAAAAATGCCATTACTTAAAAAGTAACTTTTCTTAAAAAGTAAGTTTTCTTAAAATGAACCCTTTCTTAAAAAAGTATTTTTTGTAAAAATGGTAAAATTTCTTAAAAAGTAACTTTTCTAAAAAGCGCATTTTTTCAGTTTTTTTTTATTTTAAAAAGTACCCGTTTCAAAAAAGTAATTTTTCCAAAAGTAGCGTTTTTTACGCTTTACCTGAAAAGTAACTTTAAAAAGTACCTTTTCTTGAAAAGTACACTTTCTTAAAAACGCCCGTTTCTTAAAAAGGAGCAATGGTACCTTTTCTTGAAAAGTGCACTTTCTTGAAAAACGCCCATTTCTTAAAAAAGAACATATTCTAAAATTAGTACCTCGTCATAACAAAATACTTTTTCTTAAAAAAATTGTTTTTAGGTAACATTTCTTAACAAAGTACCTTGTCTTTAAAAAGTACATTTTTTAAAAATTAACTTTCCTTTTCTTACAATGTACTTTTTCTTAAAAAAGTATATTTTCTTAAAATAGGCCATTTTCTTAAAAAAAGTATTTTTTCTAAAATTTACTTTATTTTAAAAAGTAAATTTTTCAAAAGTACAATTTTAAAAAAGTGAACTTTCTTAAAAAATGCCTTTTTTAAAGAAGTACCTTTTCTTCAAAAGCATATTTTCTTAAAAAGTGCCTTTTATAAAAAAGTAAATTCTCTTTTTAAAAAAAAAGACCATTTCTTGCAAAATGTGCCTTCTCTTGAGAAAGCACGTTTTCATAAAAAGTACACTTTCTTAAAAAAGGCCCCATTCTTAAAAAAGAGCCTTTTCTAAATTAGTACGTCCTCTTAAAAATTACGTTTTCATAAAAAATACTTTTTTTAAGTAAACACTTCCTTTTTTAAAAAAGTACCTATTCTTAAGAAAGTGTTATAACTTAAAAAGCACCCTTTCTTAAAAAAGTATTTTTTGTAAAAATTAAAAAGTATCTTTTTAAAAAAGTCAAGTTTTCTAAATTTTACTTTATTTTAAGTATTACCATCTTAAAAAAAGTAAATTTTTCAAAACTACAGTTTTTAAAAAAGTCCACTTTCTTAAAAAAATAAATTTTTTAAAGAAGTACCTTTTCTTAATAAAGCGAATTTTCTTAAAACGAACCTTTTCTTAAAAAAGGTCCATTTCTTGCAAAATGCACCCTCTCTTAAGAAAGCACGTTTTCATAAAAAGTAAACTTCATTCAAAAACGCCAACTTCTTAAAAAACGCCAACTTCTTAAATTAGTACCTCCTCTTAACAAAATAAAAAACTTTTTTATAGTACCATTTATTAAAAAAGTACCTTTTTAAAAACTACCTATTCCTAAAAAAGTGGCATTGCTTAAAAAGTACTTTTTTTGAAATATAGTATTTTTTGTAAAAATATTAAGTTTTTTTAAAAAGCACATTTTCTTGAAAGAACTTTTTTCCAAGTTTACTTTTATTTTAAAAAGTACCCTCTTCAAAAGTACTTTATTCAAAAATACCACTTTTAAAAAGTACGCTTTCTTAAAAAGTACCTTTTTTAAAAGTACATTTTCTTCAAAAAGTGTATATTCTAAAAATACCTTTTCTTAAAAAGTACATTCTCTTAAAAAGGGCAACTTCTTGCAAAGTATATCCTCTCTTAAGAGATCACATTTTGATAAAAAGTACACTTTCTTAAAAAAGGTCAGTTTCTTAAAAAATAGCACTTTCTTAAATTAGTACCTCCTCTTTATGGAAATAAATAAATAGTACCTTCTTTTAACAAAATACCTTTCCTTCAAAAAAAAAATTTTTTTTTTCTTTAAAAAGTACATTTCTGAAAAAGTACCACTTCTTAAAAAAAAATACATATTCTTAAAAAAGTACCTTTTCTTAAAAAAGTGTATATTCTAAAAAAGTACCTTTTCTTAAGAGTACATTCTCTTAAAAAGGGCCACTTTTTGCAAAGTATACCCTCTCTTAAGAGATCACATTTTAATAAAAAGTACACTTTCTTAAAAAAGGTTTGTTTCTTAAAAAATAGCATTATCTTATATTAATACTTCCTCTTTATGAAAATAAATAAATAGTACCTCCTTTTAACAAAATACATTTTCTCCAGAAAAAAAACTTTTTATTCTTTAAAAAGTACATTTCTAAAAAAAGTAATTATTCTTAAAAAATACCGCCTCTTAAAAAAGTACCTTTTCTTAAAAAAGTACATCTTCTTAAAAAAGTAACCTTCAAAAAGTAAAATTGTTAGAAATGTGTACTTTCTTACCTTTTCCTAAAAAAATACCTTTGCTAAGAAATAACTTTTCTAAAAATCACCATCTTTAAGGAATCCATTTCGTACAAAAGTGCTTTACCTTTTCTTTAAAATAGTACCTAGCTATTCTTAAAATAGTACCTTTTTAAAAAAAAAAAACTTTTCTTACAAAAGTGAATTTTCTTACAAAAATAACATTTTCATCAAAAGTATTTTATAAAAAGAAGTATCATTGTAATGCATTGGCACAACAAAAATATAGTTTTAAACAAAGAAGTTCTTTTTAAAAAAATTACCTTTTCTTAATAAGTGCCCACTGTTAGAAAACTATCGCTTCTCAAAAAAGAATTTACATAATTTTAGAACGATTATCATTTATTATATTAAGTACGCTTTAATTTCGCTGGACTATTTAATAAACAAATTTAAAGCTAACCAAGACCTTTTCGGCTTAATTTCTAGAATCTAACTTTTGATTTTAGTCTCTTAGGGATACAAATTTACCGCTAACGAGCTAAAAATGTAATATAATTCCGAAAATTTCTAATCACATCCTATCCCTAAAATTTTTCTTATCAGCCAATCTCAATAATAAAAACTTTTCCCACGATTACAACTTCTTATCAATTTGTTCTTAACATTTAAAATTTTTTCTACTCTAAACATGGCTTATTTTATGGTAATGTTAAAACTTGTTTTGTTTTGCATAACTTAAGAATATATTTGAAACAAGAAAAAAACCCAGTTCGCAAAATAGTTCTGAAAACCATACTGACGTTAAAAGTTTTAGTAAATCTTTTACACCATAAGAAAAGAATATTGTGCAAAAAAAAAACTACAACAATTTAAACCATTGTTAAGAAGATGAGAAAATGAAATTGAATCTAAGTATAAAGTCAGTTATAATTTAGTTGAAACCATTTGGGTATCTCATTTATAATGTGTATGCAAAGAAATGAAAATACATGAATATGAAAATAAAACCAAAAACAATTTTATAAAGTTATTTTCTTGGCCGGCTACACCACACACCATAAATATAAAAATAAAATCCAGATCATAACGAGTAAAAAATGTAGAGAGTTTTTCCTATGGGGACCATGTCTAAAAATGCTTATATATCAGTTATAATTTTACCGGGATATATTTTTTTTTTATGTTTTATATACTGCAGATTAAAAACGGAGAATAAAAATATCTAGACCACATTAAAAATGTAATATCTGTTATAAAAATATATAAAAAATTCAAGTTCATTCTTCAAAGAGCCGATTTTTTTTTTATCTTACATTAAATTTATAACTTAAAAATAAATTAAATCAAATGCGTATTTTAATTTTTGATTTCAACCTTCAGTTAGTTTTTCAAAATAAAACAAGTAAGAAAATTATAGTCGGTCTAGACCGACTATACGATACCCTATACCATGCGCTTAGAGACCCTATCTCTCAGGCCCAACTAACTGGATATAGAAAATAAGCATAAACCAAACTTGAGTGGGATTTTTATTAATTTTTTCGGCTGCAGATATGAAAAAGTTCATATCGGATGCTATATCTATATGAGGACTAGGCCCAAAAATGGACCGATCCTGACCATGTTTGGTAAAGTCTCTTGTATTTATTTTGGAAAAATATATACAAACAAAATTTGAGAAGAATCAATGCAATATTTTTGTTTTTTGAAAGATTTAAGTGAAGATCGGGAAGCAGCTCTGTATGGGGCCTATGACTAAGAGTTGTCCCATAGGGATCATTTTTGGACTACTGATTAATGGATGTAATATATACATACAAACCCAAATTGACTAAGATTCGTATGATAATTTGGATCTTATGGCAATATATGTTGATTTCATTTTTCATTTGTCTGAACATGGACCGATTCTCACCAATTTCAATAGCGTTTATCCCATGGGCAATAAAAGATCAAATTCCAAATTTTATCAAAATATATTCATATTTGCGACCTGCAGTTTGATTAAAAGCTTTTCATGGACACACAGACGGACGGACGGACGGACATCGTTAAATCGAATCAGATAATTATTTTGATTCGATCGGTATAATTAAAGATGGGTGTAGGTCAAATATTTTTGGTTGTTACAAACAGCAGCACAAAGTCATTATACCCAAACCACATAGTGGTATAGGGTATAAAAATGTATATCGGTAGCAGGGAGAATTGATTTGATTTTTTTTTAATATCATTTTAATTTAAACCAAAAATTATTCACACATTACCGAATTTAATACAAGGTTTCCTTTTTCTTTTCTTTCTTTTTCTTTCTTTTTTTTAATGTCATTCTGCTGAAATCAAAATATAGAAGAAACAAGTAAGAAAGTTTTGGTCGGTCTAGACCGATAATACGATAGCCTACACGAGAATGCACTTTCTATCCAAATTTGCTTAGGATAAAAAAAAAAAATAAGCACAAACCACATTTAAAATATATTTTTATATTTTCAAATTGGATGTTCTTTTTATATGGGGACTAGGTCTAAAAATTTAACAATCATATATACCGTCACATATTTATCTCATAAACAAAAGTAAATTAAATTTGAGAAAATCTTGGTAAAAAAAAATTTTTTTTTATAGATTTAAGTGAAAATCATTTAGCAGCTTCATATGCGGACTATGACTAAAATTGGTCATACAGAATTTATTTTAGGACTAGCGATTAATAGATGTAATAGCTAAAGACAAATAAACAATATTTGATCATGATCAATGTAATAATTTGGATCTGAGGACAATTTAGGTAGATCACATAGGGGACATTTTTATGGGGACTAGATCTGAAGAAGCACCGATTTTCTCCAATTTCAATATCGATCAAAATATATTTATAATTGTGAGCTGACAAACAGACGGATAATAAGAAACTAATTCTGAGTCAAACGGTTTAACAGAAGGTAGGTCTAGGTGAAGTATTTTTTGGCAGTCACAAACATCACCACAAACTCATTACGCCTTTACCACGGACTGTTGTATGGTACAATAACCGTTAAGAATTAAAAAAGACATTCAATTAACGACCGACATAAAGTTCGTAGCTTAATCTGATTATAATAAAACAAGTTCTTACTTCTTTACTAACATTAACATTTTTACTAGATTTTCCAGCTCTTGTTATTTGTCCATTTGTTTGACTGACTGGCTGCTGGATGAGTTGACTACAGTAATCCGAGGTTAAATCATGAGACATGTAAATTACAAAGTACTTTATTTGTAAATGTGAAATAAAAAAAAGAAATAACAAAAAAAAGCACACACTTTTAAGTTTCCGTTGCTTTGCAACCGCTTTTTAGCGACAAACGCAAATAAACCACCAGGATATTAGTTTAATAGGATTTAATCTATTGCAGACAGTGGAATAAATTGCAGAAAGGGCAGATTAAAAGAAATGTGTAAATTGGAAATATTAGCTATGAATTTTATATTATATATAGTATAAAGTTGGTGCAAAAAGTATATACAGAATATGCCCTTCAATTGTAAAGAAAGCCCAAGTTATTAAATTAAATTTCAGCCGAAACGAAATTTATATTTTCGTAAAAATTTTCTTTTAACATGATTCAAAAATTTCCACAAATACCTATATTTAATAAGATTCCAAAAAAAAATCTTTTTAATTCCGTCCAATACAAATTAGCCAAAATGATTTAGCTTTCTACAGTGCCTTTAAATTTAAATCACTTTTGGTAGTTGTTACGGAAAATAAGGAAACATAATTGGAAATGACAAACAAAATAACAGAATAAAGCAAAAAGATATAATTGAAGGATGTCTTCTACAACAAACGAAAAAAAAAATGAAAAGCTTTACTACACACCTAAATTTTCTTTGCATTTTTTATAGACTCGTATTTAATAAAAAAAAACAGGCGCCCTAAGAAATAGGTAACATAATAGTATTGATGAATAAAAATGGATATACAAAATCAAAGTGTAGAAAACGGAATTAGAGAGTCCCATAAAACGGATTATTTCGAATTTGTTGAGGAGAATAGAGATTTTATAGCAAAATTAGGCTTAACAATTTCATAATTAAAGTTTATTAGATGCAAATATTAATTTACGTGGAGGAATTTTCATCAACTACAGCAGTTCCAAGTTCGAACCAAAATACATCAAAGAAAATTCGTTAAATACTTTTTCCTCACTAAGTTCACTATTACAATATTGGTGAGACCAGTTTTTGATTTCAAAAAATCCACTTTTTGGCAAAATAATCTACAATGGAGAACTCAGAGCGTTTGGAGGGACCTGAACAGTCCCTTAATTTATCCTTTTTTGGTTTTCGTATTCATCTCAACAATATTCATCTCAACAATTTTGTAGTGAACTACTACAAGTCTTTCCGATGAGACACGAAAAAACAATAAGTTAAATATAATAAAATAAAAGTAAAATAAAATAAAATTAAATTATATAAAATCAAATAAAATAAAATAAAATAAAATAAAATAAAATAAAATAAAATAAAATAAAATAAATAAAATAAAATAAAATAAAATAAAATAAAATAAAATAAAATAAAATTAAATAAAATAAAATAAAATAAAATAAAATAAAATAAAATTAAATAAAATAAAATAAAATTAAATAAAATAAAATAAAATAAAATAAAATAAAATAAAATAAAATAAAATAATATAAAATAAAATAAAATAAAATAAAATTAAATAAAATAAAATAAAATAAAATAAAATAAAATAAAATTAAATAAAATAAAATAAAATAAAATAAAATAAAATAAAATAAATAAAATAAAATAAAATAAAATAAAATAAAATAAAATAAAATTAAATAAAATAAAATAAAATAAAATAAAATAAAATAAAATAAAATAAAATAAAATAAAATAAAATAAAATAAAATAAAATAAAATAAAATAAAATAAAATAAAATAAAATAAAATAAAATAAAATAAAATAAAATAAAATAAAATAAAATAAAATTAAATAAAATAAAATAAAATAAAATAAAAGAAAATAAAATAAAATAAAATAAACTAAAATAAAATAAAATATAATAAAATAAAATAAAATAAAATAATATAAAATAAAATAAAATAAAATAAAATAAAATAAAATAAAATAAAATAAAATAAAATAAAATAAAATAAAATAAAATAAAATGAAATAAAACAAAATGAAATAAAATAAGATAATATAAAATAAAATGAAAATAAATATTATAATATAAAATATAATAAAATAAAATAAAATAAAATGAAATAAAATAAAATAAAATAAAATAAAATAAAATAAAATTAAATAAAATAAAATAAGGCCCCCTCCCTAAACGCATCGATATGGTATAGGATATAATTTTTTATTTGTTTTTTTTGATTAATTTTACCTTCAAGATCGAAGGGCAATCAAAGATGGTAATGTATTTGGGACTGGACAATGTAAACTTTCACGGTACAGTAATTTTAACTAAAACAAGTTTCTGTATTAAGAAAAATTTTTAATTGGCATAATTTTAGATTGCTTAATATGATTTTAATATGTGACCCCAATTCCAAAAGGGGTCATATTATTTTTTCCGAAACCCTTGGCTATTAAGATAAAATATAAACTTTAAAGGTAGAAAAGCGAATAATTTTTGATACGAAGTATTTAGAAAGAATACATTTATTGAATATTTCACAAAAATTACCCTTTTCTCGAAATCCGCAAAACAATCCTTGTAAAAAAATTCTGGCAGAGGAATTTACTAAAAAATTCACACAGTTAATCTCTAACATATAATTGACAAAACACTAAGGTCCATTCCTTGAAATTTTGTTTAAGAAAATTTTTTAAAACTTAAAAAAGGAGTTTTCAGAATTTTATCAAAAAAATTTTCCATCTTTAGTCTCATTACGCAATAGGTTAACAAGGAGATAATAAAACAATAGTTCATGTCTGAGTACTATATATAGAGATCGAAGAAAAAAATATGGCTTTAATGAATTTCTTAAAGTTGGAAAAATTCCGTAAAAATTTCACGACCTAGTGTTTTTTTTGGCACAAAAGTGGTCTGGGGCATTTGCTATTTCTTGGCGACTTTTAACTATATTTTGAAGCTGTATAGCGTTTTGCAAAAATAATTTAGTAGTAATATCGATTCATTTAACAACTTGTCGAAAAAATTATACTACAGAGCGAAATTTTCGTAAAATCTGAAAAAAAGGGATATTTTCCACATATAAACACACTTGAAACTTTCAATCGACTTTGAAAATAATTTCAGTATAAAAATACTTACTAGATAATTAAAATTGTTTTTTATCCAATGAATTATATTTTTCTACCGAATAGTTATTAAAAGGAATAAAAAAGGACTTAGTGTGTGATTTTTCATAATATCGGCTACTTTGGCCCCAACAAGGCACCAGAAGTTACCATCGGATCTAGCTCAAAATGAAGACCTCATTTATAACAGTAAAACTCATATTTTAGAAAGCGCATATATTGAAAATTTAAAAATTCAATACAAGCATTTTTTTTGTCAGTTTTGCTTTCCTTTCAAAGTATTGGCATTTTTGATGAAAATGCCAATATAAATTTTTAAGTTTAGTCCATAAAAAGAGGATGAAAAAATAAGATTTCAATTAACTCACGAGCACAATTTAGAATGAACTTCCAAGGTTCCAAACAACCCTGTGTTATATTCATCGGATCACTACTATAAGATTTTTTCCTTTCTTTGGATTGTTTTCTTTATTTGCGATATTGCTTTTGGCATCTGTACTCACTTTTTGTAGAGGAGTAAAATTGTAGTAAAGTTTTTCTATATTCAGAAATGTTAGCATTAACACATATAAAATACAAAATTATACGTTAAGTATTTACCTAAAAAAAAATTTTATTATGAGAATCGTAAAACGAAAACAGAAGATGAGGTAATCAGAATCTAAATAAGAATATGTTAGATGTTTCAAAAATATATTGGCCTCCTTACAATATTAACATAATCATTTGTAATGACCAATGTCAATGGTGGCTATTAACAATTCCTAGTCACTTTAGAGTAAGAAAAACTAAAATATGAATTCACAAGAGAATGAAAAGAGCATGTCACATTTAAAATAAATAATATTTATGTTAAACAAGATAAATTAACTTAACAAATAGTTATGCCTGCATATTAACAAACCTAATCTATCCAAAAGTCATTAACTAACAATATCTATCAAGAACCAGAAGAATGCCAGCCAACTAAAATAAAAAGGAAAATATTTAAAAGCAAAAAAGACAACAAGAGTAAGAAGCAATTTACGTTGCTGTTAAATTGATTGCCTTAGCATTCCGCAAGATAATTATTTTAGCCAACAAAGAGAACAAGCAGACGAATGAAATATTAAGTTTCAAAGAAGGCAAAAAAAAAACAAAAATATGAACAAAACTAGCAGCAACAAAAACAACATGGCACTAAAAATGCCAACACTATAATATTTTTAAACGATTCTCTTTTAATATACCGTAGTGCTGGTGTAAATAGTCCACCACCACCTCAATGGCTAAGTAAGTACGGGTAAGCCATAGACATAGTCGAACAGTAAATTTAGATACGTTGCAAATGGTGTATTCATGGGGTCGGTTTGTTAAAGACGTGATGACTTCTTTAGTCACGATTTCATTGTAGCAGAGTAAAATCGACTGATGCATAAACAAAGGAAAAGAATAGTTGCTAAAAGAACAACATCAGTAGTCATTTTATAACTTTGAGTTAATTTAGTCACCCACATGTGTCTGTCTATATATTGCGAATTATCCTGTTTACCTCCGCTTTACAGTCATTAATAAATTTTAGAATGGTTTTAACAAAAAATAAATTAAAAAAACCATACTTTTTTCTACCTTAGAATGAAGTAAAATTTGGATGAATTTCCGTTCAGCGGGAAGTATTCTCAGAAAGAGACTTGTTTTTTATGGAAGTAAAGCTCTAGAATTGACTTTTGGTGCAAATTGGGATTATAGTTTACTGTAGTAAATGTCCGACCTTACACCATGTAATGAACTAAAGTTAAATTTAATAACCTGACAAGGCTTGGACACTAGTTGAAGAACATTATAAATAAGAAATTAATATATATGTACAAATGTATGCACATATATTGTCCCGTTAATATAATGGAACCGTGATACCCATATTGTCTTTAAAGAATGTTTTTATACCCTATACCACTATGTGGTTTGGGTATAATGACTTTGTGCTGTTGTTTGTAACTACCAAAAATATATGACCTAGACCCATCTTTTATTATACCGATCGACTCAGAATCACTTTCTGAGTCAATTTAGTGCTGTTCGTCTGTCGGTCCGTCCGTCTGTGTGTCCATGTAAACTTTGTAATCAAACTACAGGTCGCAAATATGAATATATTTTGATAAAATTTGGTATATAAGCCTTATGGGCCACAGGATAAACGCTATTGAAATTGCTGAAATTCGGTCCATGTTCAGACCTAGTCCCCATACAAATGACCCCTATAAAATCGACATAAATTGCCATAAGATCCAAATTATCATATAGATCTCAGTCAAATTGGGTTTGCATGTGTTTATTATATCAATTAATCAGCACTCCAAAAATAATACCTATAGGATAAATCCTAGTCATAGGCCCCATATAGAGCTGCTTCCCAAACTCGACTTAAATCTATCAAAAAACAAAAATATTGCACAGATTTTTCTCAAATTTGGCTTGTATAAAGTTTTTCCAAATATAAATGACTTTAACAAAAAATGGTCAGGATCGGTCCATATAAAAATAGCACCCGATATGACCTTTTTCATATTTGCTGCCATCCAACTAGTTGTACACCCAACTAGTTGGACCGCAGAGATAGGGTCTCTAAACCATGGTATCGTATAGTCGGTCTAGACCGACTATAATTTTCATACTCGTTTGGTGCTTGTTTTTGATACTCTAAATATATTTCTTCACACTTATCTTTATCCCTTGTATGTTATTTGATATTCTTCTGTTTGCTCTAAAATATTTTTTGCTTCTCTGTCCAAATTTTTGTAATTTTCACAAGTTACGAATTTGTCTTTTTTAGGCAAGCGAAAACCGATATGAAAACTGTTATCAAAAAAATATCTCGAAAGGATAACAGTGACGAAACCTGATTAATATTTTTTAAATGTTAAGTGTAGCAATCATATAATCCATTTATATTGCGAACTTCTTGAGGAAGATACAGCTTGTTGTCACTGGCACTTGTTCAATAAATGATTATAAAAGTGCTAACTGGTAATTGTCAGACTTTTTATGAGGCGTAGATTTTTCATACCCTTTACCACTATGTGGTTTGGGTATAATGACTTTGTGCTGTTGTTTGTAACTACCAAAAATATTTGACATAGACCCATATTTTATTATACCGATCGACTCAGAATCACTTTCTGTATCGATATAGTGATGTCCGTCCGTGTGTCTGTCCGTCCGTCCGTCTACCTGTCTGTGTGTCCATGTAAACCCTGTAATCACACTACAGGTCGCAAATATGAACAAGTTTTGATGAGATTTGGTATATAAGCTTTTGTCGGCCATAGGATGAATGCTATTGAAATTGGTGAAATTCGGTCCATGTTCAGACCTAGTCCCCATAAAAATGGCCCCTATGAAATCGACATAAATTGCCATAAGATCCAAATTATCATATAGATCTCAGTCAAATTGAGTTTGTATGTGTTTATTATATCCATTAATCAGTAGTATATAGGACAATTCTTAGTCGTAGGCCGCATATAGAACTGCTTCCCGATCTTCACTTAAATCTATTAATAAACAAAAATATTGCACATATTTTTTTTAAAATTTAGCTTGTATAAATTTTTTCCAAATATAAATGACTTTACCAAAAATGGTCAGGATCGGTCCATTTTTCGACACATAAATATAGCACCCGATATGTACTTATTCATATCTGCAGTCATAAAAACAAGTAAGAAAATTATAGTCGGTCTAGACCGACTATACGATACCCTATACCATACGTTTAGAAACCCTATCTCTTAGGCCCAACTAACTGGATATAGAAAATAAGCAAACACCAAATTTGAGTGGGATTTTTATTAATTTTTTTGGCTGCAGATATGAAAAAGTTCATATCGGATGCTATATCTATATAGGGACTTGGTCCAAAAATGGACCGATCCTGATCATGTTTGTTAAAGTCTATTGTATTTTGCAAAAATATATACAAACAAAATTTGAGAAGAATCAGTGCAACATTTTTGTTTTTTAATAGATTAAAGTGAAGATCGGGAAGCAGCTCTATATGGGGCCAAAGGGATCATTTTCGGACTACTCATTAAAGGATGTAATGAACGCATACAAACCCAATTTGAGAAAGATCTATATGACAATTTGGATCTTATGGCAATTTATGTCGATTTCATAGGGGTAATTTGTATGGGGGCTAGGTCTGAACATGGACCGATTCTCACCAATTTCAATAGCGTTCATCCCATGGCCAAGAAAAGCTTATATACCAAAGTTCATCAAGATATATTAATATTTGCGACCTGCAGTTTGATTACAAGGTTTACATGGACACACAGACGGACGGACGGACGGACGGACGGACATTGTTAAATCAACTCAGAAAGTAATTCTGATTCGATCGGTATAATTAAAGATGGGTCTAGGACAAATATTTTTGGTTGTTACAAACAGCAGCACAAAGTCATTATACCCAAACCACATAGTGGTATAGGGTATAATTAATAACAATGCCACTCAAATTTGGTTTATGTTTCTTTTCTAACGGGTGATTTTTTAAGAGCTTGATAACTTTTTTTTAAAAAAAAACGCATAAAATTTGCAAAATCTCATCGGTTCTTTATTTGAAACGTTAGATTGGTCCATGACATTTACTTTTTGAAGATAATTTCATTTAAATGTTGACCGCGGCTGCGTCTTAGGTGGTCCATTCGGAAAGTCCAATTTTGGGCAACTTTTTCGAGCATTTCGGCCGGAATAGCCCGAATTTCTTCGGAAATGTTGTCTTCCAAAGCTGGAATAGTTGCTGGCTTATTTCTGTAGACTTTAGACTTGACGTAGCCCCACAAAAAATAGTCTAAAGGCGTCAAATCGCATGATCTTGGTGGCCAACTTACCGGTCCGTTTCTTGAGATGAATTGTTCTCCGAAGTTTTCCCTCAAAATGGCCATAGAATCGCGAGCTGTGTGGCATGTAGCGCCATCTTGTTGAAACCACATGTCAACCAAGTTCAGTTCTTCCATTTTTGGCAACAAAAAGTTTGTTAGCATCGAACGATAGCGATCGCCATTCACCGTAACGTTGCGTCCAACAGCATCTTTGAAAAAATACGGTCCAATGATTCCACCAGCGTACAAACCACACCAAACAGTGCATTTTTCGGGATGCATGGGCAGTTCTTGAACGGCTTCTGGTTGCTCTTCACTCCAAATACGGCAATTTTGCTTATTTACGAAGCCATTCAACCAGAAATGAGCCTCATCGCTGAACAAAATTTGTCGATAAAAAAGCGGATTTTCTGCCAACTTTTCTAGGGCCCATTCACTGAAAATTAGACGTTGTGGCAGATCGTTCGGCTTCAGTTCTTGCACGAGCTGTATTTTATACGGTTTTACACCAAGATCTTTGCGTAAAATCTTCCATGTGGTCGAATAACACAAACCCAATTGCTGCGAACGGCGACGAATCGACATTTCACGGTCTTCAGTAACACTCTCAGAAACAGACGCAATATTCTCTTCTGTACGCACTGTACGCATTCGTGTGGTTGGTTTAATGTCCAATAAAGTAAACTGAGTGCGAAACTTGGTCACAATCGCATTAATTGTTTGCTCACTTGGTCGATTATGTAGACCATAAATCGGACGTAAAGCGCGAAACACATTTCGAACCGAACACTGATTTTGGTAATAAAATTCAATGATTTGCAAGCGTTGCTCGTTAGTAAGTCTATTCATGATGAAATGTCAAAGCATACTGAGCATCTTTCTCTTTGACACCATGTCTGAAATCCCACGTGATCTGTCAAATACTAATGCATGAAAATCCTAACCTCAAAAAAATCACCCGTTATATCCAATTAGTTAGACCGAAGAGATAGGATCTCTAAACCATGGTATAGGGTATCCTATAGTCGGTCTATACTGACTATAATTTTCCTACTTGTTTTATTTGCACTAAAAGTTTTCAATCCACTTGCATTATTTGTAGCCAATCTTAAAATTTTGTCTTATATGTAAAGTGTTTTCAGCAAATACACTTTAATTATAGGTATATTGCCTTTTGTTACTATCACCTCTTCGTCTTTGGCCGGACATACGTGTGATACACGAAAGCAATCAGTCTGTTTGCCTTATTTTGTTGCCAACACCCCAAAAAAGTTCACTTATTGCTAACCGATCCAACTCGAAAACTTATCGCCACAAAATTTCCATATTTTCAAAATGTATACGGCGTCGGCTGAACAATTTTTGCTCACAAGATTGATTAGAATCAGTATCGCTATATGGATCAAGACCATTTTTGGTGAAAAACTGAAACAAGGTTTTACATCACCAAAAAATAATATGTAATTTATCGAAATTATATATATATATATATATATATATATATATATATATATATATGCTTCTTTTCTATATCCAATTACTTGGAACTAAGATATAGGATCTCGGAACGTATGGTATAGGATATCGTATAGTCGGTCTAGACCAACTATAATTAATTTATATATACAGGGTTGCCCATATTCGACGGACCCATGTTTTTTTTAAAAAAAATCAAAGAAAAAAATAAAAATTTGGCGGTTGGCAATCTTAATCATTTAATTTGTTCCAAGTAGATTTGTTTACATCAATTTTTGAATATGATATCTCTCAAATGGCCGCCTCTGGCGTTGATGGCGTATTGTGCCCTTTTTGCAGCATTTTCCATCGTTTTCGCCAACATTTCGGCCGGAATAGCGGCTATTTCTTCACGAATGTTGTCCTTGAGCTCTTCTACGGTCCTTGGCTTGTTAACGTAAACCTTTGACTTCAAATATCCCCACAAGAAGAAGTCAGGCGGCGTCAAATCGGGCGAACGCGGTGGCCAGTCCAAATCACCCCTTTTCGACATCAAACGGCCCGGAAACAAATTCTTCAGAAAATCGATTGTTATGCGACTTGTGTGCGGTGGAGCGCCGTCTTGTTGAAACCAGAACTGCCTCATACGCTTTCGACGAATAATTGGCATCACAAAATTGGTCATCATGTAGCGATAACGCTCTTGGTTGATGGTAACAGCAAGGCCATTTTCATTTTGGAAGAAAAACGGCCCAATGACCGTTTTCGCACCAACGCCACACCAAACTGTGGCTTTTTCGTCATGAAGAGGCACTTCTTGAATCTCCTGAGGATTTTCAGTGGCGTAAATACGGCAATTTTGCTTATTTACGGTCCCATTCAATGTGAAATGAGCTTCATCGGACATGATAATTTTGTTCCAAAATTGCTCGTCATCTTCGGCCATTTCGATGACTCTTTGGGCCCATTCCAATCGACGAGGCTTGTCCACAGGCAACAATGTTTGCGTCAATTGAATTTTGTACGGGAACAAATGCAAATCAACGCGAATAATCCGTTGTAAAGTGGACCGAGCCATGCCCAACTGCTGAGAACGGCGTTTTTGGGATGTTCTTGGGGACCTCTCAACACTGGCTCCTACGGCAGCGATATTCTCGGCCGATAGCCTTGGTCGACTTTTATTTGGCCTCTTCGGATTAGAAAGAGCCTCACCAGTCGAAAATTTTTCGTATAAACGCTTAATGGTGTTCTTAGAAGGCGCACTTCTCACATTTTTTAATATTTTAAAAGCACGTTGAGTTTTCACAATTGACTTGTTCTGTTGAATGTAAATTTTAACTATTTCAGAGCGCTCGCGTGGCGTGTATTGTTGCATGGTAAAAATCTGCTTGGACTGACGCTTCAAACGCGGCATGTCTTTAAGCGATCTGACATCTCTGTCAAAAGTTATGGCGTTGCCAGATGGGTCCGTCGAATATGGGCAACCCTGTATATAATATATATATATATAATATATATAACTAGCTGGACCCGGCAAACGTTGTTTTGCCCTCAATGAATTTTTATTTTAGTTAGAATCTGTATATACCTATATAAAATGTGTGACGAAGATCTCCAGATAATAAAATGAGAGCTTCACCAAAAAATCTTTCATTGCCTTTCAAATCTTTTATCAAATCAAATCACAATGTTTGTGAGCCATGGTACATTCATCCCAAATAAAAATACTGCATTTTTGCAGAACTTTTGCCATACCGGAATGTTTTTTGATATTACAGACGGCATTCTCATTTTTTTGTACGTTTAACGGTGATTTGAGTGCTGAATGAGCTGTGCGGCCACCATGCAATAATGTAGCGGCTTTTTCCTTCTTTTTCGTTAGAATATTTATATATAAAAACGTTTGTGAGTTTATTTATTAAAATTTATATAAATTTGACAACTCATTATTTTTCGAACGACAGCGCCATCTACCGGGTCCAATAAAAAAATGTTTCTAACATACATATATGTACATTCTTAGTTTCATTAAAATCACACCATAAATAAGAATATTCGAAATAACTTTACCCAGCGCCACCTATCGGGTCCATTTATACATACAAAAATTTCTTATGACGAAACATACGTTCATTCTGAATTGCAGTCAAATCGCGCTGAAAGTAAAAATTTTTGTTTTTAACTTGACCCCAACGCCAGCTAGAGGGTTAAAACTAAAAAAAAAAACACAGAAGAGCTCGAACCGAACCTATGCTGGAAATCCTACCTCGACAGCTCTTATGGTTCCGGAGATCATTCGTTACAATCAAATGCATCAACGTTTTTATATATACGCCACGCCCCTTTGCCCACTAACAACTTTATATAGCTAAGGTCTTATTATTTCGCAAAAATATCCTTTTGTGAAAATTTCATGACGATCCTTCCAGTAGTTTAGAAGATATTACGATTTTTATTTTTCTAAAAAGGGGCGTGGCCCCGCCCACTTTTCTTCTAGTATGTATTTCTATTCATGCTAATACCATATGTACCAAATATGACTGCTGTAGGTAAAAAAATTCCCGTGATATGACTTTTTCAAATTTTGGGTTATATGGGCGTGGCACCGCCCCTTTGTCCAATCAAAAATTTATATAGCATATTATTCCTTCCAGAGTCACAGTAACACGCTCTGAAAATTTCAGGAAGATCGGTTCTTTGGTTTGGCCTCCTATAAAGCACAAACAAACACACATTCATTTTTATATATATAGATAGATTGAAAGCAGATTAATTATGATTTAAGGTAAAATGGGGCGAAAAAGGGGGACTTGGTAATAAAAAAATGTATGGCTACCTTACCTGTAGATAAAAAGTGTATAAAACTTTAGATAAATACATATTACAAAAAAATTATTTTGTATAGCAAACATTGTTAGTGGTATAAGTAAAAAAAAAGGGGGCGGTGAAATGGGCGTCGTTCATAGTTATATGGCGACGTTAACAGTATTAAGAGCAATATACTACCAAATAAAAAAATCCGTTGGAAGGAACAAATTTGTACAGAGAAAAAATGTTTAAAACTTTCAAACAAAATTTGGCGTGAAAAGGGGCGTGAAAGGGGGCGTGGCGTAAGAAATGTTTATTTCTACCTCGCCTGGAGTATAATGTGTATACAATTTGAAGTAAATCTGTTAAAAACTATATGGGAGCAATTACATAATTTTAAAAAAGTGGGCGTAAAAGTGGGCGTGGTCAAAAAAAAGTACCCTATTAATCATGCCAGAGTCCCAGTTAAATGCTGTGAAAATTTCAGGAAGATCGGTCCAGAGGTTTGGTCTCCTATAAGGTACACACAAACAAACAAATAAACAAACACACATTCAATTTTATATATATAGATATATATATAACAAGTAATTAATTTATATATTTATAATATATATATATATAATATATATAATATATATATAACAAGTAAATTAATTATAGTTGGTCTAGACCGACTATACGATATCCTTTACCATACGTTCCGAGATCCTATATCTTAGTTCCAAGTAATTGGATATAGAAAAGAAGCATAGACCAAATTTGAGTGACATTGTTATTAATTTTTATAACTGCAGATATGAAAAAGTACATATCGGGTGATATATTTATGTGGGGACTAGGTTGAAAAATGGACCGATCTTGACCATATTTCGTAAGGTCGCTAATTTTATGCAAAAATATAGCAACCAAATTTAAGAAAAAGATGTGCAATATTTTTGTTGTTTGATAGTTTTAAATGAAGATCGGGCATCAGCTTCATATCGGGGCTATGACTAAGAATTGTCCTATGGGGTTTATTTTTGGACTACTGATATATGAATGTAATAAACATACTCAATTGGACCGAGATCTGTATGACAATTTGGATATTATGACAATTTAAGTCGATCTCATAGGAGCCATTTGTATGAGGAATAGGTCTGAACAGGAACCTATTTTCACCAATTTCAATTCGATTTTGAAATGTTCCTCCCACGGCCGATCGAAGCTTATACACTAAATTTTATCAAAATATATTCATATTTGCAACCTCTCCTTTGATTACAAGGACAGACGGACGGACGGACATCACTATATCAAAAAGTGATTCTGAGTCGAGCGTCTTATATAATATGGGCCTAGGTCAAACATTTTCTGGTAGTTACAAACAATCAACACAAAGTCATTATACACTGACCACATAGTGGTATAGGTATAGGGTACAAAAATAAAACAATGCACTTACCACTTGTTGTCACAACTCCATATTGCACAAACAAGATAACTAAAATTAAATTATATAATGTCTTTATTGTTCAAAGTTTCGATAAAATTGAACAATTTGTACAAAGTGGATATATTGAAAGTATTTAAAAACATTTACGTTGAATTTAAATCATATAACTCAATACAGACACTAATCAAAAATTGAATATTTTGCAATTATGCCAATAATATTGTTTAGTTTGTCGAATCGAATAAAGACGTAAGCGCCACTTCGTGGTAACAAAATATGTAAACAAACACACAATTGTAGATGCGTCTAAATTATTTTCGCTGTAAAATCATAACGGTGCCTTTTACACATATGATATTTTGTGAATGATCGAGATCTATCAATTTGTATGAAAAAACAAAAATCGATAATAATGGCGCCTACGTCGTTTTGGCGGATAGATGTGATATTTTAGGCCGATCAGAGTTATTGTTCAGGCGTTTAAACCTTAAGGAAGAAAAACTTTAATATACACAACATTTTAGAAACTTCTTACAAGCCTTTACTAAACCAAAAAGGACACCTAATCATTAGATTACTTCCCACCTAGTTCCCCATACAAATGCAGTTCTTTAGAATTTCCTGGACTGCATTTATTCCCTCATTCATTTTAAATTTCCTATAGTTTCGTTTTTTATGTTTATATAGAATTTCTGTTTAAAGCAAAACAATTAATTTTCTTAGAACAATGAAACAACAAAACGAAATCAGATACAAAATAAAAATATTTTCGTTTTTAAGGATACAAAATTTACTTGCACTTACACGCAAAAACTGCATATACAATTATTTGCCATTTAGCAGCTGCTGTTGGGTGGAATTTATGTTCAATTCGCTTCTTTTTTTAAAGAAAGAATTTTTTTGTTCTTCATCATGTGTTGCCGTCGCCCCTTGTTGTCCTTGCGTTGGTGTAAGCTTTTTTATTTTTTTTATTTAGTTGCCACTTTTTGTGTCGTTACACTTGAACAGTCAGTTGTTCATGTAAAAGCAATATAAATTGTATTTAAACAGCTGTAAAGTGGGGTAATAAAAATATTTTTTTAAAAAACACTTTCTCCCTGACAACGCGTACTGGCAATTTCTTATGTTCTACTTAAGAACCCTATGATTTTTTGATATGGCTTTTAATGTGGTCGCATGTACCGCAAGTGAATGCTGAGTAGAAGCCAATAGCAAAGGGGACACTATAACTAGGTTTATGATGGAATATTTTCAATATAGAATAAATTTTAAAATTCTTTGCTACACCTTTTAAACTAGCACTCAATAGAGAGCATTGAAGGAAGTGGAAAAGATTTAAGAGTTATGAAAATGAAGCAAAGCTGCAGCTGAATTTTTCAATGACTCCTCACATTATGAAGTTCATATTTCGATTCTGTGGACTAGACTTTTGCATAGCTTCCAGTTTTTATTGATGTCAATATAAGATTATTATGAAATAACTTCAATTCCAAAACTTCAAACAGAAATAGAAAATTTTCAAATTAATATCAGAAAAAGGAAATTTTGAGCGAAAAGTCTAAAATACAAATTTAAAGAAAAAAATTTTATTAATAAAAGCTACTTTTTCAACCATTTTGCTCTACGATGCGTAGTTTTCTAGATATAAAACCTAAAAATACGCGATCCACATTTGGACAGGGCATGTGGAGGAAAAATTCAACCATTTTAATCTACGACGCAAAGTGAAAACTATAAAGCCTTACATTTTTAATTTTTAATTTTTTAATTTTTAATATTTAATTTTTAATTTTTAATTTTTAATTTTTAATTTTTAATTTTTAATTTTTAATTTTTAATTTTTAATTTTTAATTTTTAATTTTTAATTTTTAATTTTTAATTTTTAATTTTTAATTTTTAATTTTTAATTTTTAATTTTTAATTTTTAATTTTTAATTTTTAATTTTTAATTTTTAATTTTTAATTTTTAATTTTTAATTTTTAATTTTTAGTTTTTAGTTTTTAATTTTTAATTTTTAATTTTTAATTTTTAATTTTTAATTTTTAATTTTTAATTTTTAATTTTTAATTTTTAATTTTTAATTTTTAATTTTTAATTTTTAATTTTTAATTTTTAATTTTTAATTTTTAATTTTTAATTTTTAATTTTTAATTTTTAATTTTTAATTTTTAATTTTTAATTTTTAATTTTTAATTTTTAATTTTTAATTTTTAATTTTTAATTTTTAATTTTTAATTTTTAATTTTTAATTTTTAATTTTTAATTTTTAATTTTTAATTTTTAATTTTTAATTTTTAATTTTTAATTTTTAATTTTTAATTTTTAATTTTTAATTTTTAATTTTTAATTTTCAATTTTTAATTTTTAATTTTTAATTTTTAATTTTTAATTTTTAATTTTTAATTTTTAATTTTTAATTTTTAATTTTTAATTTTTAATTTTTAATTTTTAATTTTTAATTTTTAATTTTTAATTTTTAATTTTTAATTTTTAATTTTTAATTTTTAATTTTTAATTTTTAATTTTTAATTTTTAATTTTTAATTTTTAATTTTTAATTTTTAATTTTTAATTTTTAATTTTTAATTTTTAATTTTTAATTTTTAATTTTTAATTTTTAATTTTTAATTTTTAATTTTTAATTTTTAATTTTTAATTTTTAATTTTTAATTTTTAATTTTTAATTTTTAATTTTTAATTTTTAATTTTTAATTTTTAATTTTTAATTTTTAATTTTTAATTTTTAATTTTTAATTTTTAATTTTTAATTTTTAATTTTTAATTTTTAATTTTTAATTTTTAATTTTTAATTTTTAATTTTTAATTTTTAATTTTTAATTTTTAATTTTTAATTTTTAATTTTTAATTTTTAATTTTTAATTTTTAATTTTTAATTTTTAATTTTTAATTTTTAATTTTTAATTTTTAATTTTTAATTTTTAATTTTTAATTTTTAATTTTTAATTTTTAATTTTTAATTTTTAATTTTTAAATTTTAATTTTTAATTTTTAATTTTTAATTTTTAATTTTTAATTTTTAATTTTTAATTTTTAATTTTTAATTTTTAATTTTAATTTTTAATTTTTAATTTTTAATTTTTAATTTTTAATTTTTAATTTTTAATTTTTAATTTTTAATTTTTAATTTTTAATTTTTAATTTTTAATTTTTAATTTTTAATTTTTAATTTTTAATTTTTAATTTTTAATTTTTAATTTTTAATTTTTAATTTTTAATTTTTAATTTTTAATTTTTAATTTTTAATTTTTAATTTTTAATTTTTAATTTTTAATTTTTAATTTTTAATTTTTAATTTTTAATTTTTAATTTTTAATTTTTAATTTTTAATTTTTAGTTTTAAATTTTTAATTTTTAATTTTTAATTTTTAGTTTTTAATTTTTAATTAATGGTATATCAGAAATGACGACATATATCGAAACCTAAACACCACTACGATCAAGCAAGAAGTCTCCCAAACAAGCAAGAAACACACACTTCACAGCTAAACTCAAACGATGATATGCCACTTCTTTGCGTACTTCTGATCGGACCGGAAGACTAAACCGCACTAAACTTCTCAATCTGACTGGCCTTAGACAAAAAGATGGGCCACAGGATAATGAACTGAATCATTAATCCCAATGTTAACTTAAAAAAAATTTCTACTTAGACACTGTATGGACATTGTAATGTATAATTATAAAATGCTTAAATAAAGAAAAAGTATTTTGATTAACTTGCAAAAAAAACGTATTAGTTTTATTTTATTGAAATTTTTATGTGAATCTCGATTTGATGTCATTGTGCTCCTTCCGCAGATTTAATCGAGTTTAAAAACCAATTAACTGAATTAATTAATGCACTGCCACTAATTTGTATCCTTTATTTAGAAAAACAACATTTCGTAACATTCTTTTGGAAAACAAACAGATATAAGCAAACTTGTTTTAGCTTCGTACACATTTAGTCATGCTCATTGTTACAAGAATTTTAGGTAATTTTCTTTCCTTTTTTCATTAAAATTAAACAGGTCGTCTAGTCTAATGAATTTCAAGTATAATCAAAAAAAAAAACTTTTCTGCGTAGAATGGTGAAGACAGTAAAGGCAAACATAGGCAATCAAAAGAGAAAAACATGAAAATAAGCAGGTACTTGTAAGTAGACTTACATAGATTATTGTTTGAGTTAGGAATTTGACATAAAACTTAAACAGCTCTTGATCTACTTCTAGATGGCTCTGAAGAACTCTTCACTTGCAAAAGACATTCCGTAATTTCTGTTTTTCAATGTAAATGTAAACAAGTTTTCTTACTTTGATCCCTTGACTTATGGAACACTAGTCTGATGTTCCCGATTTTCCATAAATACATGCCAGCCTAATTTATAGCAATGTCAAGATATAATAACAGCAACAACATCAACATATAATAGAAAACGGTTGTGAATGTTTAAAGATAAATAGGAAAACAAACGCATACACGCACACACACCCAAACGCATTTATTTAAATTGCTATGTCAACAAAAGCTATTTCAAGATACAACAACATGATTGCATAGAAAAAAAATAAGAAAATCAACGTGAAAGAACATTTTTCTACGATGAAAAGAAATTAAAGTGTGTGTACAATAGAACTACAACATCTACCAACTATTCAGTTACAAACACACACATACACACACAAATCAATGGATGTATGACAGAAATGTAAGTAAGAATTTTTGATGAAATATTTAATTGGATGATTTAATTGGATGGCCATCGCACTGTGTTTTATTTTTATATACAAAATCACTGAAATTAATAAAGTAAAAAAAAACATTTTGTTAGAAAATTTAATTTAAGAGGTGACCCTCTATGAAAATATAGCAACTCTGCCATATGTATGTCCAACATAATGTTGGTATCACTGCAATAACTGAGGTGGAACAAGAGCTACAGTTGGGATCCAATCGCGGCCAGTGTAGTACCAACAAAGGGCATGACTTAGAAAGCATTGATTGGAAGCGTTCAAATTGACAGACCGAACAGCAGTAAATTGGACACGAGGCTGAAAAATCCTATTTATGAAATCAAAAAGTATGAATACAGATAACGCCACTACATCACTGACTCTGTTTAGAGATGTTCGTCCGTCCGCCTGCCCGTCTTTACGTCTGCGTGTCCATCTTAACTTTAGTCATACTACAGGTGACAAATAAGAATACATTTTGATGAAATTTCGCATACAAGCTCTCACAGGACGAATGCTGTTAAATTCGTGAAAATCGGTGCATGTTTAGACCTAGTCTCCAAACAAATGACCCCTATGAGCTCATCTTAACTTATCATTAGCTCCAAATTGTTATACAGATCCCGGAAAATTCTTAGTCAGAGCTACCGTATAAAGCTGCTTCCCGATCTTCACTTAAGCCAATCAAAATCAAAAATATTGCACAGATTTTTCTTAAATTTGGTTTGCACATGTTTTTGCAAAAAAAAAAAATAGGCTTCTTTACCAAATATAGTCAGGATCGGTCAATTTTTGGACCTAGTCCTCAAATAAATATAGCATCCAATATGATCTTACCCATATCTGTTGGCAAAAAATTTAACCACTGAAATTTGCCGCCCGCCGTATCTTTATCCGAGTTTTGGTTCTCGAGAAAAAAAGACACCCCACTTTGAAAAGAGTAATTTCGAGAAAAACGCATTCAAAGTTTTATTACAAGAATTTTCTATATTTTCGTACAAATATATATAAACATTAGGGTGGATCAAATTGTAGGGAGCCAAAAAAATCTTCATGGGCTCATCGAAATGCCGGTACTATGGTCCATAACAAGTATATTTGCACAGGGAACCATACCTCTAATCATTTTCGAGCCTGCTAAAATTTCCATGAAAAAATTTTCATGAAATTTTTCATAATACTCAAAAATCGACCCATTTAGCCCATTTCAAATGTAAGCAAATTATTGAAAATTAATATACCGGGGGTTGTGTGAGTCGCGAAATCCATTTTTCATATTTATTTTTATTTGTAACGGCAGTCAGGGGGCGTTTTCGTGCATTTTTGTGAATTTTTTTTTCACCTTTTTGGGGAAAATTGACGAAATTATTTTATTGCACCAATCGACGATCTATGACTTTACAATATTTAAAATAGCCCAAAATATTCAGCGCTGAAAATTATGTGGGGCATCCATATATGACCTATTCAATTTAAATCAAAAAATCGTTCTATTATTTACTCTTTGAATGAACAAATACATTTTTTCTTAATATAATCTATAATATTAATAGGCTAGGCGATTTCTTATGACCGATGTTTTGTTCTACCGTTTTGTCCCGATTTTGACAAAATGTATATTTTTGGAAAGGTATTTCTTTTTAGCTGTTCACCAGACTTACAGATTTTAAAATTTTTGTCTTTATTTTGAGTAAATTGCGTTTAAAATTGCTACTAACACATACATATAATTATATAAGGCTATGTGTGTGTTTACTAAATTTGTTAATGTGTTTGTAAGTTTGCTTTCTTCATTCACAATAATAATAAACCAGAAAAAAAGTGTTGGTTTGTGAATTGGCTAAGTTGAAAAAAAAATTTGCCTAGAATTTCCACTCGAATTTCCAGCGCTATAATCTGCTAGTATAATATAGATACAATATAATTTGAATATTTTGGGATATTTTAAATATGGGATAGTCAATGATTCGTCGATTTGTGTAATGATTTCGTCAATTCTCCTCAAAAGGTGAAAAAAATCCACAAAAATACACGAAAACGCCCCCTGGCGACTGTTAAAAATAAAAATATATGTTACTGTTGAACCCAATTAGGTGCAACTTTTTGCGAAGAAGACTTTGTCATATGCTTTAATAAAACCAGTATAGATGACTTTTGTATGCTGACCATCGATAAATCCGGCGCGCCGTTTATTAAAGTCATAAGTTTTAAAAGATATGTTATCGTTGAACATCCTTCATGGAAACCATGTTGAAAAGGTGACATTATTAATGGTATTTGATGGCAGAGAGAATCAGTACGGCATTTCTTGAAGAGCTTTGGAATCGCAATTACTTTTGCTATGCCTCTGTGTTTTGTAATATTTGATTTATTAGCTGATTTGAATAATGGAATGATGTAGGATTCTTTCCAAGATTTAGGAGAGCAACAATATTTTAGGGATATATTAAACATGGCGGTTGACGGAGTCGCTATAGCAAGAGCACAATTCAAGTATGCAGCTGGGAATGTTTTTTGAAGTTTTAAAATTTGTTTAGCTATTAATAATATAGGGATATAGATATATAAGTGGAAAAGGACAGTTGTTGGAGTTACTGTATAGAACATCAGATTATGCGGTTCCGAAGAACTCGGCAAACACGTTACTGATGATCAAATTGTCATAACAGTTGGGTAGCCGGTAGACTTTTTGTTTGAGTTTACAAACTTATAAAAGGAATTTGGATCTCTCTTAAAACTCAGTTTCATATTTTCTAGGCGAGTAATAGAATATTGGTCATAATCAATGACTTAAGGAATATCATTATACTTGTTAACATCGTTTGTTTTTCTAAATCTTTGAGTCTATACAAATGTTTAGAGCTCCAAGAAGCACCAGAATAAAAAGCATGTAAGAAAATTATAGTCGGTCTAGACCGACTATACGATATCCTATACCATGGTTTAGGGACCCTATCTCTTCGGTCCCACTAATTGGATATAGAAAATAAGCATAAACCAAATTTGGGTGGCATTGTTATTAATTTTTTTGGCTGCAGACATGAAAAAGTTCATATCGGGTGCTATATTTATATGGGGACTAGGTCGAAAAATGGACCGATCCTGAGCATATTTGGCAAAGTCACTTGTATTTTGAAAAAATTAATACTAACCAAAATCTGTGCAATATTTTTGTTGTTTGATAGATTTAAGTGAAGATCGGAAAGCAGCTCTATATGTGGCTTATGACTAGGAATTGTCCCATAGAGATTATTTTTGTACTACTGATTAATGAATATAATAAATTTGACTGAGATCTATATGATAATTTGGATCTTATGGCAATTTATGTCGATTTCATAGGGGTCTTTTGTATGGGGACTAGGTCTGAACATGGACCGAATTTCACCATTTGCAATAGCATTCATCCTATGGCCGATAAAAGCTTGCAGTTTGATTACAAGGTTTATATGGACTCACAGACGGACAGATGGACGGACGGACGGACATCACTAAATCGACTCAGAAAGTTATTCCAAGTCGATCGGTATAATAAAAGATGGGTCTATGTCAAATATTTTTGGTAGTTACAAAGTCATTATACCGAAACCACATAGTGGTATAGAGTATAAACACAGTGTGGTGCCAAATTGCAAAATTGTTTTTGTATTTATTGAGTCACAACAACATAATTTGATAACATTTCATTTATTGTAATGTTGATATACGAATTTCTTTAAATGACGCACCAACAACTAAAACGCCATTTAAAATTGAGAACAGTTCCAAAACTTCGTCAAATGATTTGCATATGTAGTATACCTTGAATGTTGACTTTACCCCCCTGATCTAAAGGTTTTAATAGTGACATAGTGATGAACATTAGTTATCTGAAAGAAGCAAAACTTTAAATGCTAAGTTTTTCTTTTTAATAATTTTCTATTGGTAGACATCCATAATATTTCATTAGTTCCCCAATGCACTTGAATGTTATTGCATCCTTTCATAAAGGGTTTTTCAACAGGGACGTTACAAAAGTAGAAAGACAGGGACAGCAAACGACGCCACATTTCTTGCCGCTCTTTTGACACTTCTCTTCAGTAAAATTTGCCATTTCATGATGGAAAGATATACGAGTCAACAACGAGTCGAAATTATTTAAATTTACTACCGAAATTCGGAGTCAGTGGCCTCAAAGTTAAGAGCGCTACGTCCAATTTATGGTCGTCATAATCGTCCTAGCAGATCAACAATTGTGCGTCTAGTGGAAAAATTTGAATCCACAGGCAAAGTACAAAATGTTCCCGTGCCAGTGAGACAAAGGAGTGCCCGTAGTGTCGAGAATATTGCTGCCGCTGAGGCTTCAGTTGAAGAAAGCCCAAATGTGTCTCTCTGTTTGGTGCGGTTTATGGGCCGGCGGCATTGGGCCGTACTTCTTCCGTGATGATCAAGACCGGCACGTTACTGTGAATGGGAATCGCTTCCGTTCAATGATAACCGATAACCGAAGTCGATTGGCCGCCTCGGTCGTGCGATTTGACGCCGTTGGACTATTTCCTGTGGGGCTACGTCAAGTCTATGGTCTATGCCAACAAGCCGGCGACGATTGATAAGCTTCGTACGAATATCGAACGTGAAATTGCAGCAGTATCGGCCGATTTATGCTTGAAAACCGTCGAAAATTGGGTCAGCGTCTGGACTTCTGCAAGCGTGCCCGTGGTCGCCATGCAAAAGAGATCGATTTCCATACATATAATGGCATCGAACGTACCTTCACAGGAATAAAGAATTTCATTGATATCCAAAACCGTTTTTGTTTCATTTAAAAAAAACTTTTGTAGCGCTCTTATTGAAAAACCCTTTAGATCATTGATTTAATGATCGGTCTTTAGAAACCTTAAAGACAGGAGCTATTTTTTCGTTTTTCGAAATAAAGGCTTATGAAGACATTTAGCATCAGCATTGAATACTTGATCGGGAAAATATTCGGCAGTAGTAATTTTGTGAATTTCCTGGATAGTTAGCATCTGCATGGGCGGATGTTCTTTCACCCTGTATTTGTAGCCTTTACCACTGTGTTTAAGACATAACGACTTTGTGCTGTTGTTTGTAACTACCAAAAATATTTCACCGATCGACACAGAATCACTTTTTGAGCCGATTTAGCGATGTCCGTCCGTCCGTCTGTCCGTCTTTGTGTCCATATAAACTTTGTAATCAAACTACAAGTCGCAGATATGAATATATTTTTATGAAATTTTTCAATATAAGTTTCTAGCTGTCATAGTATGGAAGCTATTGAAATTGGTGGAAATGGGTGCATGTGCAGCCCTAGTTACCATACAAATGACCCTTATTATCTTATTATCATAGAGTTCTTGGTCAAATTTACATCCATCCATTTATTAAAAGTCCAAAAATAAACACTAAAGGACAAATTCTTAGTCAAAGCCCACCTATATGAATCTGATTACCGATCTTCATTAAATTGGTGACCCTACCAAATATGGTTAGGATCGGCTCATTTTTCAACCCAGTCTCCATATAAATATAGCATCCGATATGAACGTTTTCCTATCCGAAGGCAATAATATTAAAAACAATCCCACTCAAATATGGTGCATGGTTATTTTCGATATCTAATTTGTTGGGCCTAAAAGATAGGGTCTCAAAACGCATGGTATAGGATATTGTATAGTCCGACCGACTATAATTTTATTTATTGTTTTATATTGTGTAATCCATGACTTTTTTGAGTTTTTCAAACCAACCATTACTGGCTACAAATCGGTTGACGATTGACCTAGATCCTTCCAATATTTAAATATTTGTGATGATTTCTTTATTACATTCCCATCTAAAGTCAATCGTTTTTCTTCATATTTTCTATTCACACCATAAGCAAATGTTCCATTATCTCCTTGAAACTTAGCAGGATAGATCTGAAAAGGCTCTCAATTTCGGCAACTTTGGTTTGGTTTTTAATCGAAGACAATTTATATAAAATTTTTCCACCAGCAATAAATTACGGAATAACACCCATTGCCTTTTCATTACACCGCGTTACACACATTCTGTCCTATGAACTAAATATACTTTTTCGGAAAGGGGAGCAAAAATAAAAATACACGTGTATCGGCGATTTTCATGTACACGTCAGAATTTTTTTTTTTTACGTATAAAGTAAAAAGCTCGTAGTGTCCGTCTGTCCGCCTGTGTGAAAGACTTTGGATAGATTTTTAACCCTTTTTCCGTCATCCAACAGAGCTGAATTTTTACAGGCAGACTCTTGGAAATGTCTGTATCACGTTAAATTTTTAAAAAAATAGATTTTGTGCGACTTTTGCTATAGAAATTTATGCAAGTTTACTGATGGAAGGTCAACAATAAAGTACGCTGTACCAACAATAGGGCTACCACGTACGGAGCACTGCAATGAATTGTGCTACTTTTGCGTAACTTTTACTCAAACTAAAGGGTACCAATACTTTCGCCGCAACAAAATTCGCTACGCTAATGTAGAATCGGCTATTCCAGCGGTTCTGTGCTCACCAGAAGAACGTATAGCGGCTTCAGTGGAGATTTTTGATGATGTTCCCGAACTAAGCCATGGAGAACCAACAGTAGTACCAACAATGCTATCAACAATTCTTGCATCGAATGCGAGATGCGAGAGTCCAGAAGTATCGGAATTTATACCAACACCCAGTGAACCTGGGACTGCAGTGCCGCATTTAGTAACGCAAGCCGACTTCAATGACCTTCTACGAGACGGAAATTTGTCGAGGAGAACAGCGGAACTCTTTGCATCACGCTTTAAGCAGTGGAATGAATTGGCGGCTGATTTTAAAATAACAGCCACTCGTGATCGACGTAGCACTATTCCATATTACTAATTTTTTGAATTGCACGAAGATCGGGAAAAACCTGGCTTATTGTTATGATATTGATTCGATGTTTGCAAAAATTGGTTACCCTCATATTGCAGAGGAGTGGCGACTTTTCATCGATGCATCGGTGAACAGCCTTAAAGTCGTGCTGCTTCATATCGGTAACAAACATTCATCTGTCCCGATAGCATATGCCACAAACCTCAAACCAACAGCATAATTGGAAAATATGCTGCGATCTTTAAGTGGTCGGATTACTCATGGGTGTTAAGCGTGGATTTCCAAACCACCAGTGCTTTTTGTGTACATGGGAAGGTCGCAAAAGAGATCAGCATTACACTGAATTTAAGTGGAAGCCACGAACATGCTACAAAGTAGTCGTAGAAAGTAGAGAGAATCAACCATTGGTGCAGCCATCTCAAATCATTTTGCCACCACTACACATTAAGCTCGGTCTCGTATCAAATGTTGTTAAATAACTGGATCGTGAGGGCGAGGCGATTGCAAGTTTGCGCAAAATTTTTCGGAAATTGAGCGGCACAAAGATTCATGCAAGTATTTTTTAAGAAGTCATTCAGTAACATTATTTTTTTTAATGATGTGTATGATTTAAGGTGTTTCCAATGCTCCGCAGATAAAAAAAAGTAGTTGAAAGTTATGAATTTTCATCAAAATTGAATGCTATCGAACAACGTGTATGGAAAGGCGCAGTTGCCGTTATTGAGCAGTTTCTTGGCAACAAACGAGCTGCCAATTATAAAAATATTGTCGCAGAAATGATTAAGGCATATGGCGAAATGGGCATATCAATGTCGCTAAAGATCCATTTCCTTCACAATCATTTAGATTTTTCCTTGATGATTTCGGAACTTGCAGCGATGAGCATAGCGAAGGGTTCCATCAGGACATTGCGGCTATTGAAAAGCGCTTTAAAGGACAACACATTACGAATATGCTTGGCGAATACTGTTGGTCTATTTGTCGCGATACTGACACAAATGCTTACAAACGCAAAAATAAAAGGCCTAAGTTTCTTTAAAAGCCTTGAAATTTTTAATGTAATAATTTTTAATTTTAATATAACACAATTAATAAAAAAAATCGGTTTTTTAACGAACTGAAACCGTTGCAAAAAAACGATAACCAAAAAATCAGGAATATCTAAGAATTGATAAAAATCAATTTTTTAAAAAATTTGACGTGATACTGACATTTCCACGCGTCTACCTGCAAAAATTCAGCTCGATTGGATCACGGAAAAAGGGTTAAAAATCTATCCAAAGCCTTTTACACATGCGGACACTACGAGCTTTATACTTTATACATGAAAAAAAAATTCTGACATGTACATGAAAATCGCCGATACACGTGTATTTTTATTTTTTCTCCCCTTTCCGAAAAAGTATATTTGGTTCATAGGACAGAACAAAAGCTCATTTTTGTAACGCGGTGTTATTTTCCAAGATATATAAGAGGTTGGGAACCAAATTCATAAATAAAAAGGTATTCACAACGTTGGCAACTTGAAACAAAAGTTTTATTGCTTCTGAAACAAATACAATAAACTAAAAAAAAATCGTCGCTTTTCTCCCACTTTATTCCCTCTAAATAGGAAATCTGGTTGACAGCAAAAAATAAAGGACATAAGATTGATCGCTCCTATTTGAAAAATAGAAAATTCCGAACTGAAAAAAATTGCTGATCAGGGAATTCATTCGGTTATTGCCACTGTGCCACCATTTAGTATTCGTCCATCTTATTTTACAATCCATCAGAAAACTAGCCATCCTGTTATTTTGACCTACTATGCCATCAGTTTATGTGCTTGTTCGTTATTTTGCAATCTATTGTTGATAGACATTTTGTTTGTTGACTTTTTACTCGTACTTATTGTTGTTTCTTGTTAATATTTGCTTGATTTGTGTAAATGCTGTGCTATTTTTAAGCCCTTTTATTTAGCTCTACTTTCTGATAATTTTTGGTTACTTAAATTTTAAAAACTTTTTGAAATTTTCTCTTTCCAAAAAGAGATTTTTTGTTTATTTGAACAAATTATTAAACATCAAAACAGATAATTTTGCAAACAAAAAATGATGCTAATGACAAAATGTTTATGAACAAAGCTGATGAGACCGATTATACAAAATTTGAAGAGTAAACAAAAACAGCCAAACACTTAAGACGTACACCATTTCCTGCGTTTTAGAAAAAGACACTTTTTATTCGATACGGAAAGTAATTAATAATATTTAATTTGTCTTCACTCTGGCTCAGAATCTTCAAAATACATAGATTGGCGGCCCATTTATTAGGGGATAATAATGATTGATTAATATTTTATCAAATTCTGAAAGAGTGCAAAATTGGGATCGTTGCTTTAAATAAGCAATTCCCTTATCTGTTAATATTTAAATTATTTTTTAAGAAAAAACTTAAAAAACAAGTAAGAGCATTAAATTCGGCTGCGTCAAATCTGTGATAATCTCCACCCCTCAAAAATAAAAAGACTAAATTTCACATTATGATGGCTAGATTTTTACAATGATGTTTAAATAAGATAAGATAATTTAAAGCAATTACTAAATGCAATCAACATATATGTGAATACATAATATTACATTTCTGTTTGTTTCTGTTGTTGTTTTTTGCTTTCAGTTTTTCACCTGTACAAAAAAATAACAACAAAAGAAGAAGCATTCAAATATGTGTATTAGGGCGGGTCGATTTAAAAATCGCCCAAGTGACAAGGAAAATCGTATTCTAGGGATCAAAGTAAGAAACTTTGTCCGAGGAACCATACCCCTAAAACGAATTCTGATGCCCTGACTTTTGACCTGTCTGTCTGTCTGGCTCACTTTGACCGATTTAGAGTGCCCCAATCGAGTGCAAATGTATGATCGACCCTCACTAACTTTGGAGGGCCGACCCACCCATGCCAGTGGCACACCCCCTGGAACCCCCTGGGGGTTCCCCATACCAAGACTTCAAAAAATCATCATTTTTGGTTTAGAATTGGGCTGACTATGTTTCATTTAATATTAAAATTAACACTCATACGTATACGTATCTTTCATTTCATTTCATTTCATTTCATTTCATTTCATTTCATTTCATTTCATTTCATTTCATTTCATTTCATTTCATTTCATTTCATTTCATTTCATTTCATTTCATTTCATTTCATTTCATTTCATTTCCTTTCATTTCATTTCATTTCATTTCATTTCCTTTCATTTCATTTCATTTCATTTCATTTCATTTCATTTATTTTAGTCAATGGAACATGATTTCCTTACAGACTATGATTAAAATAATTACATATGTATTAATTTGTGTACAAAAATTTACAAATTAAATAATGTAAAGAGGAGTAATTTAAAACAATATTTTGATGTACAAAACTCTATTATTTGGATTCCATTTATAGCTATTTCATTAATAGCATTTATTACATATTACGTATTATTATATCTACGTATCTTCTACTCTGCTAATAAATAATAATCATATGTCTTGACTATGTTATGTTATTCCAAAGATCGATCGGATGACTACTCCAATATTAATCTGTTGTCACAAGACTATGGGCCAAGTTTCAGATCAATTGCATGAGGGGGAATGGGGTTGCCCCATAGCAGACAGACAGTCAGACAGACAGGTCAAAAGTCGGGACATCAGAATTCGTTTTAGAGGTATGGCTCTTTGGGCAAAGTTTCTTATTTTGATCACTAGAATATGATTTTCCTTGTCACTTGAGCGATTTTTTTGCCTTCCTACAAATCGACCCGTCCTAATGTGTATGCATAGCTTGTACATATCGATATGCGCATGTTCGGCTACGTTTAAATATTTTTCGGAGTATCTTTACATTATCGTACCTTATTCTTAGGCTTTTGGACCTAGAGGCTCCAAATTCAATACCAAAAGGCTGCAGATTATGTCGAACATTTTAAGCCTACGTATAGGCAGTATGACTTACTATTCCGGACAGGAGAATGTTTTCAAAAGACAGACTCGTAAATCAAATTCTACTCAAATAAGGATCAAGAATACAGTTTATGGGGTCTCCGGAATTTATTTCGATGAAAAGAAGAAAATTATTTTTCTATAAATATGTGTCCATAATTATGAAAATGTTCTAAGTCAATAATTTAAAATAAAGAGTTTATCAATAATAACGCATCACAATGTTTTAAACTAAACTACATTAATTTTAACATTTCAAAATAATTAAGAAATGTTCGATGCCAGATATAATTGACTTGGACCAACGTTTGGCAGATAAATATGATGTAATAAATATAAATGTAAAAACTACGAAAAGTGACAATAGTTAATTTGAAGGGTGGTATTGTGTTTCATAATAATCCTGATAATTTTTCAGATTCGGTGAATAATTTGTAGTAGGCATTCTTAAAAAGTTTCCAGGATTACAGTCAGTAAGTCCTGTAGGGTATATATTCTTAATGGATTTCATATTCGAAATCGTGGAAGGATATCATTGATGGAATTGGTAGAAATTAATACATATTTATCGTTATAATAATTCATTGAACTTTTAGTTATCTGTACTTAGCACTTTTAAACTAAAACTCCATTTCCATAATTGTGGTTATGGGCAAAAGCTTATCACCAGTATTGTTGTCTTATTTTTAACGAAGTCCGGTAATATCACTTCATTCTTCATTTGTGGTAACAATTAAATACACCGCTGCAAAATTTTAGCTCGTACGTCTGTATAGAATAGCAAATCACCATATTGGCCTCCAGTTCTGATGGAAGTTCTTTAAATAATCGTCTCTACAATGCTCCAAACCGAACAGAATTAACGTTACGAACTTCAGCATAAACTTCTTCTTGGTGAATTATACAGGAATAAGTAATAATATTATGGAATTCAATGTATTTTTAAAAAGAGCTATAAAGCCGTTATTAACACAGGTGGTGGTGGCGGTTCAAGAACAAACTGACCTGACGTGTAGATGGCGGCAGTAGTTTGAAAAAAATTACTTTGGTGAGGAGTGGCAACCTTATAAAACACTAGATGTAACCCGGTGTGCTTCGCTTTTTGATTTTGCCCATTTTTAATTTCAAAATTTTTTTTTTTTGGGCGATTTTTATTTCTCGCGATTTTCGATTTTGGCGATTTTTGATTTTGGCGATATATTTTCCACGACAAATCACTTGTTAAAAGACTGTCGCTTTCGTAGTACTTCATATTTTTTATAATCCCATCCCGCCCAATTTTTATTGGACTACTCACATTAATATCTGATGGACTCGTGCAAAATGAGGAGTCTTTCCGTTTTATAGTAAACCAGTTATACGATAATAGATATCTACATTGCATGGGCTGTGCTACGCCCACTGCTTCGATCACTTCCATTTTTTGTTCGACTAATCATACAAAGAACCTATGGGCTCACGCAAAGCTACAAAGCTCTCTCTTTTACAGTACTCCAGATATTTATATGACATTAAATAGTTGTTTTGCATGGGGGTTCCATGCCCATTGGTGTGAACCCACCAATTTTTTGTCCAACTACTCATACTAAGATCTGATGGGCTCGTGCAAAGTGTCAAAGCTTACCTTTTTAGTACACCAGTTATATAATATCATATATTTACTTTGTATGGGCGGTGCCATGCCCAGTGCTCCGATCACGCCGAAACACACATTACCTCTTTATTATATCTGTGCTTTTAAGAAAAATAACTTCTTATTTAAATGTAATGGGGCTTTATTACGACTTAGGTCAGAATGTTTTCATTAATAACTATTTATTAAACAGTGTTAGAGAAATGTGGATTTCACATAAATATAAAGCGTTTTAGTAGAATACGATAGCATACATAACTCAGATGGTTCTTAACTCGACTTAGGCGGTTATCGCTTGTAACCACAGATACTAGAATAGATATGATCTAAGTTTCAAGGTGACACGTTGTTTAATATTATTTTTTTTCGCCCTCAAAACTACACGATCTCAGTGAATTTCAATTTCAATACTTTCCTTTGAAAGGTCGCGGTCCAACCAATCTTAAAGCCGACCTAAATTCTATTCTGGGGGAGTCTGCTCCATCGATAACGACTATAACACATTGGGTGCCAGAGGCTAAATAAGGCCGTACGAGCTGAAAAGGCAAACACCGTAGTCGTCGGCTCATTGAGGTGGCCGTGACAGAAATGTTTAAGAAAACCCCCAAAATGGTTTTGGAATATTGTCAGCTGAAAGTGCGCAAGCTAGCTAAAAGGATAGCTATTTGAAAATATTGGCTGAAATTTTGGAGATGAGAAAGCTTTCCGCGTTAGATCACAAAAGAAGAAAACAGCGCCATGAAGATGTTTCAATAAAATGTTTGAAGATAGAGCCGAGTATTTGCGTCGATTCGTAACCACTGATGAGACCACTACACACCTAAGACAAAAGAACAATTAAAATAGAGGACTAAAATGGGAGAATCATGTCAAAAGAAGGCGAAGACAGTTGTATCTGCAGTCAAGGTTACCGCTTGGGATGCGGGTGCGATAGTTATACATTATACCACTATGTGGTCCGGGTATAATAACTTTGTGCTAATGTTTCAAACGATTCCAAATAATACAATGCCTAATTGGAATACTATTAAAACCTATTTCATTAACGCAGCCGGCGAATATATAGGCTATAAAGAATATAAAAGAAAACAATGGATCTCTGACAATACTTGGAACCTCATTTCCGAAAGAAGAGACACTAAGGGATTATTTAACACCGCTAGAACTCGCAATGAAAAGCAAATCTGTGCTCAATATATCTTACGCTAGACAAGAGTGTCAAAAAAAGTGCCCGCCAAGATAAGCGTAAATGCATTGATGATCTGGCCAAAGAAGCCGAAGCAGCAGCCGCAACCCATAGAACAAAAGATTTATACAGAATTGCTAAAAAAAACGAACCCAAAAATCGTTTGCTACTAACAAACCACTTAAAACCAGTAATTGATCACAGGCAAAAGAGACCAGATGCATGTATGGGTAGAGCACTACTTGTCGATGCTAGCGAACACGTCGAACACTGGCCACAACCTATGTGATTGCACTCAACAAAGTGCTAGGGACAACATATCCACAGACTGCCCAGAAACTCCCGAAATCATAGATGCCATAGTGTCCCTGAAAAATAACAAAGCTCCTGGACCGGATAATTTATCTCCTGAACTGTTAAAAGCATCACCCGAAATTAGCGCTAAGCTTATTTACCACATTATGAAAAATCTTTGGGTAACAAACTCAATGTGCGATGACTTAAAGGAAGGACTTATTATTAATATACCAAAAAAAGGTAAAGGCATAACCCTTATCAATATAGCAAACAAGATAATATCCCAAGTTATCAATAAAAGGCTTACACTCGCATTCGATCCGCTTCTCAGCAATGAGCAGGCTGGCTTCCGTCCCCGTAAATCATGTATTGACCATGTCAACAGTTTACGGATAATAATTGAGTAATCTGTTGAGTGGAGGACGCCACTTTACCTTATATTCATCGATTTCGAGAAATCATTCGACACGCTTTCCCATTCAGCCATATGGAGTACATTAGCATGCAAAGGCACTCCAACAAAAATAACTGATATTGTTAAAGCCCTACATCACAACGCAGACTGTCGAATTCTTCATGATGGCTGTATTAGTGACTCATTCACAATTAAAATTGGTGTGAGACAAGGCTGCGTTCTGTCGCCCCTACATTTAAATATCGTTCTGGACAATATAATGAGAAGATCCTCGAGTGAACAGAGAAGAATAACTTGGAGATTCAACAGAACGCTAGAAGATCTCGACTATGTCGACGACATATGTCTACTTTCCCACAACTTCAATGATATGCAGGCCAAGGTCAATGCAGTACAAACTGAAGCAGCCAAGGCTGGGCTAAAAATAAATATTTCCAAAACTAAATCAATGAGAATTAATGATTCTAACAACAGAACATTCGCAATCTCGGAAGTCTTCTGACTACAACAGGTGGCTCTGCAGACGATGTAAGAAACCGAATAAAAGCTGGCAGGCATTCATTTGGCATTTTAAGCCCCATATGGCGATCAACACATATTCGAAAGGAACCAAGCTTAACATATTTAATTCCTGCATAAAATCATCTCTTCTCTATGGACGTGAATCGTGGAATGCAGCGCAGAAGGATGTTAACTCGTTACAGGTCTTCATAATTCGCTGCCGGCGGAGAATTTTAAAAATATTCTGGCCAGCTACGATATCCAATGAAAGGCTATGGGTCCAAACCTCCCAAATCCCCGTACACGGCGAGATCCGCTAACGAAAATGGCGCTGGCTAGGGCATACTTTACGAACGCCCGTTGACGATGTCACAAGACAAGCTATAGAATAGAACCCGCAAGGAAACCGTAGAAGAGGAAGACCATCACACACCTGGTGCCGCCAAATCGAAATTGAAACGGCCAATAAAGACAAGAGCTGGAACGAGCTAAAAACACTTGCATCGGACAAATCAGAATGGAACAAATTTCCTATGGCCCTATGCTGCTTGTAGGAACTACGGGAACTTATATATATATAATGTTTGTAACTTCCACAAATATTTGACCTAGACACATCCGTGCGTCCGTCTGTCTGTGTGTCCATGTAAACCTTGTAATCAAACTACAGGTCGCATATGTATTGATGAAATATAGTGTAAAAGCTTTTATAGGCCCCAGGATGAACGCTATTGAAATTTTATGAAAATCGGTTCATGTTCAGACCAATGACCACTATGAAATCGGCTGAGATTGCCATAATATCTTAATAGTCTATATAGAACAATTCTTGGTCATAGCCCCCAATGAAGCTGACTATAATTTTCTTACTTCTTTTAATTAATTATCTTCAAAAGGGAAAAACAATCAACGTCGAGTACTATGCTAACTTATTGCAGCGTTTTAGTGGTGAAATTAAGGAGAAAGAACCTCAATGCACCAGTTCACACATCCACTTTATTTATCAGGGGTCTAATCGTCGCATACGTGATCGAGTGAATTTGATCGAATTTTTTCATTTTGAAATCACGGCATTCGCTATCGTGTAAGTAATATCGTAATTTGAGATGATGGCATACGATAACGAGCGATCGATCGAGTGTCTTCTTTCAAAATGTCATTCGATACGACAAAGCCAATCGTAAACAAAAGTATTAAACTTCTTGAGAACAACAAGCGAAAAAATAATAGCGGGATATATAAAATATTAACTAAAAGGTCTTAAAATTTAAGTAATATTAATCACTTGATAAATTAAAATTTCAAAAATCTAATTAAAAATTTTCAGGGCAAATATATTTAAAATAAATGGCAAACAAAAGGAACTCATGGCTGAGTTTATGATTGAGCACCCAAATTTGGCAAAAAATATTTTACCTAATTGTGGCCAGGGAAGAGCTGTTTCAAAGCGATTATGGGATCAGCTTACAATACAACTAAATAAGTTTTAAAGATGAAAAATGTGGAGAAAGGTACAATTATTTTGAGGTGTTTTTTAAGTGTTCCAATTATACGTACATAGATACATTTTTCTAGGTTTATGCCGACCAAAAACACAATGTCAAAAAAAGCTGTCATTCAATAAGGCATCCAAAAATAGCAGAACAAATTCTTCAGGCTGCCGGTATAAGAGTTTCTGGTGATGGTCTTTCATCGAACAAATCTCTTGGTTATTCTAAAACTACGAAACAAATTTGTGCTGATTATATCAAAAAGCATTTAATGATATGTTAGATGAGGAAGACGACGAAAATATAAATGAACCTGAGGCAGTAGAGAAGGAACCCATTATAAAATCAAAAAAAGTTACTGAACGTGAATTTAAATTAGACCTTCTTAGGTGTCACATCGAAAAATATGAAGATTCCCAACGAAGCATAAACTGTAAGCTTGATCGGTTATTGAATATAAAAGAAAGATCGTTAAAATTAAAGGAAGAAGAACATGTTGCTAATATTTCAATAAAAAAACAAGTAAGAAAATTATAGTCGGTCTAGACCGACTATACGATACCCTATACCATGCGTATAGAAACCCTATCTCTTAGGCCCAACTAACTGGACATTGAAAATAAGCAAAAACCAAATTTGAGTGGGATTTTTATTAATTTTTTTGGCTGCAGATATGAAAAAGTTCATATCGGATGCTATATCTATAAAGGGACTAGGTCCAAAAATGGACCGATCCTGATCATGTTTGGTAAAGTCTCTTGTATTTTGCAAAAATATGTACAAACAAAATTTGAGAAGAATCAGTGCAATATTTTTGTTTTTTAATAGATTTAAGTGAAGATCGGGAAGCAGCTCTATATGGGGTCAAAGGGATCATTTCTGGACTACTCATTAGTGGATGTAATGAACGCATACAAACCCAATTTGAGTAAGATCTGTATGACAATTTGGATCTTATGGCAATTTATGTCGATTTCATATGGGTAATTTGTATGGGGGCTAGGTCTGAACATGGACCGATTCTCACCAATTTCAACAGCGTTCATCCCATGGCCGATAAAAGCTTATATACCAAATTTCATCAAAATATATTCATATTTGCGACCTGCAGTTTGATTACAAGCTTTACATGGACACACAGACGGACGGACGGACGGACGGACGGACGGACATTGTTAAATCAACTCAGAAAGTGATTCTGATTCGATCGGTATAATTAAAGATGGGTCTAGGTCAAATATTTTTGGTTGTTACAAACAGCAGCACAAAGTCATTATACCCAAACCACATAGTGGTATAGGGTATAAAAAAGATTGATTATGAAATAAAATCAGTTGAACTAGAAATGTAGAGGAAAATGGTTATCTGTCGAAGTAATACAAGCTCAATTTTTTTAATCAAAATTGATATTTTAACTTATAAATTCATATTCAATACGTGAAGTATATTTTATTTTAGAAACATTTTATTTTATTAATGTTATTTAATTTAAAAGCGTATATTTACGTAGTTCAAATTCCTTTAAAATCAATGTCTTTAAAACCACAATTTCTAAAATTTCAATTCATTTTCATTAAACATGTTTTTTCTTTATTTACATTAAAAATAAATCTTTTACAATTTTTATTAGATTTCGTTTCGATTCTAATCGTATGCCGTGAGTAGGCTATTCGATACGTTTCGAAATTTCATTCGATACGAAAGCTTACTCGATCACGAATGCGACGATTAGCCCCAGATTTCGCTCCTTATTTATTATTTTTGTTATTATTTCCTTTTTCTGAACTTCAAAAAATGGCTCGGTAGTAAAAGATTTGCCAACAATGAAGTGATGGATTCTGCGGTTGATGGCTATTTTTAGGAGCTAGACACCTCTTACTACAAACAGGAAAGGAGATTATTTTTAGAAATATAGAAAATTTTTTCCTAAATTTATTGTGCTTTCTTTGTAAGGTCGAGTTGTCCTGAAACCGTCTTCGCACATCAGTGCTGATACTTACCAATTTTTGCAAAGGATTAGTTTTTCTCAGTTAATTGTTGAAATTATTCCATTTCTATTTGGAAAATTGTCAAATTAGGCATCAGCATAATATAAAAACACATAATTTCTGTATTCTCCTTCTTCAAACGGTTTTTTTTTTCACGGAAAACCTTTTACAGACACGAAATGATCCAGTGATAATTATTCAATTTTTACTTAGCGGTCTTCTTCTAATTTCACTATTAAGTGGAAAATTTTTATCAATAGGTTCATGCCTTGTAGTAAAATACCCGTCAAAATTTCCTCTTTTGCTGCTACAAGGCTTGCACTCCAAATGTACACTTTTGCACTTCAAATTCACATGTTTGCAAATTAAATTGACCTTTTGCAAATCAAATTCAACTTTTGACAAATGAAATTCAAATAAGTTTCATCCAATAAAAAATACTGTTTAAAATACTTTAAAACTTCAAGAACAAATACTACTAGCAGATTCCAGCCCTCGAAATTCGAGCGCAAATTCTAGGAAATTTTATTTGTTTCATTAAATAAGGACCCTAAAGGTATGCTAATCAATTATAGCCAATTCACAAATCAACATAAAAAACAAACGCATTTTTATTACAAACACATTAACAAATTTAATAAACACACACACAGTATTGTATAATTTTATGTATGTGTTAGTAGCAAATTTAAATGCAACTTACTCAAAATAAAGGAAAAAATTTAAAAATATGTAAATCTGCCAATCGGCTAGAAAGAAATATTTTTCAAAAATATACGTTTGGTCAAAATCGGGATAAAACGATAGAACAAAACATCAATCACAAGAAATCGCCTAGGCTATTAATATTATAGATGTAAAAAAGGTATAAACAGAAAAACTTTTCTTTTTAACAAATTTAAAATAAATTATTGTAACAATGTGAAAAATTTAAATTGAAAATATATAAAAATATTTTATTCATTTATCTTATAAAGGTTCTCCTGCAGCCGCGGATGTCAATTGCATACACATATGTTCGTATTAGTTATTACAATCTGTGGGACAAACAGTTGCAGTTTATTGTATAATTACTTGTGTTGGTAATGTATTCCCAGGATTAGCTAATATGTTACGTGCACAACTTTTGTTTTAGAAAATACTTCTTCGATTGGGTTGAGATTGGGGAAAAAGGCGGTAGGAAACTAATGTATGCCTAGTATGTTCAACGAGATTACATATCCCCTGCGTCTTACGGAGAGTTACATTGTCTATAATTAACCACGCTTCCATAATAATATTTTCTTCTTATTTTTTCAAACCATCCTATATTTGAATTGACATTGGAAGGTGCAATTATTTTGTAAAATAATATTCATATAATAATATATCATTGCATCCTCTAACCATTGGTAGAATTATATTTGGTGAATTTGTGATTTGCATAAAGGTGAATTTGATTTTTAGCAAGGTGAATTTTATTTGCCAGAAGTTGAATTTAATTTGCAAAAAAGTGAATTTGGAGTGCAAACCCTGTACAAAATTGCAAATTAGATATATTGATTTGTTATATGGGGGATTTCATGTCAAGTGCACCAACTTTTGAAACCGATGTCTTCCGATCGGGATGAAATTTGCACCAAGGTTAGTCCTATTGGATAGTAGTTTAGACACAATTTTTCAACAAGATTGGTCCAGATTTCTCTGAGTTAGAGGGGATCAAAATTTGACATTTTGGCCAAACAGGTGTTTCTTCTCATCCATGTAACTTATTACCTATTGTTCTCAGAAAATTTTTTCCTAAATAGTTTAGATAGATATTTCTTCAATATTTCGGAAAAAATACTTAAAAAAAAAAAAAATTTTTAGACTTTTTTTTTGCTAAATTAAAGCATTTTTTGCCTTTTTTTCAAAAAGGACAGTTTTTTTTTTTTTTTTTTTCATAAGAAAGCTTAGGATTTTTCCTTTAAGAGCTTTTTGGTCGCTTAGTGGGATGGGAGTGGGATATCTATGAAAATAAATGTTTTGTAACTCAAGACAACGGTTTTTCAATTTTTCACAAATGCACTATTTTGAATTTTTTCCTATTTGTGTCTAAAACCTTACAAATAAAACTTATACTGAGAAACTAGACAAACTAAACTTTCCGAAGGTATATAACATACCTAACTAAAATTTTATACCCTCGATACTGTAATACTCAGAATATGTTAACCTCAGAAAAAAATCGCTTTTTTTTATAGAAATGTTGAAAAATTATTATTTTTTATTTATTTTTAATAATAATTAAATTAATGTATAATAATAATAATATTAAAAATAAAAAGATAAATAATTTATTAAAATTTAATCTTAATTGCATTAGATCCATTTATATCATAACTATTTTTATACTTAATTTATTTTAGCTGATGAAGTATTTAAGTCTTGTAAATTTTTAAATACCCAGTCTTTCATCCAGCTTTTTTGTCGCCTTTATTTACTGCGTTCTTTTGTAAATCCTTTCTTGGCGTTACTAGGTTCAGCTGTTGATTTCGCTGCTGGTTTATTTGTTGTCTTTGGAAAGAAATCGCATTGAGTAGAGGCAGAAAACTTTTTCAACTTGGGTCTTCCATCGACAAGCGGTATAAAAGCATGGTATTGAGCGGTGCCATCGATTGTTACCGCAGCATCGAATCTGCTCTTCAATGTTTTCAATGTTTCCTGATGATCCTCTTAGCTACTAAAAACTATTTTAGTTTCTTTACAATAATTTTTTGCCCAATGGAATAGAGCAGTCGCATCTGCCACTCAGCTGGCATTCCAAAATCTTTTTCATGAGCTATAAGATTTGCCAAGCTACTTTTGATTTTAAAATGTTGACGAGCTCCGTCCGAAACGTAGTATACCTTCTTTACTGTAAATTTAGATTTTAGAAATTTTAATATTCTCTTCTGGTACTCATAAACTGCAACGGTATCATGTTTTAAATCGTAGGATATGATTGCCATACTTTTGTGTTCCAGTTTTTCATCTTTCATGTAGTAAATAACTACTGTGAATATAGTTGCTTGGTCGTTATTGAAGTGGAATGCTTGTATGGCATCCTGAAGAACATATTTATAGTTTTCTGCGAAATCATATGAAATAACGAATTCACCAGACTTCAAATGTATCTTCAAATCCTTGAAGAATGGCCATTGTTCTTTGACTAAAATGTCATGGTTTCTCAAGTTTAGCAATCCTGTACACATTTCTTCCACAAAATCATCCACATTTAAAATGATTGTTTTCAATGTCCATCCGTCAGTCTAAATCCAAGAAACAAATTTGATCTCCTCTATATATTCTCGATCTAAAGAGTTGATTAAATTTTCTTTGATGAATGTGGTTTTCGGGCAATTGGTACATTCACATAAGTGGCAAGAAGTTGTTGCATTAGGACACATAGTCAATTTAAGGCAATCGCGGTAATCGTGTAAATCTTCTGCCGAATCATCTGTTAAATACTTTAAGTTGATTTCCTTCAACATCAGTTTAACATTTTCATGGTAAATGCAAACGCATACTGTGTGAGTTCCGCTGCTTTCTGACAAAACGCAATGTTTTGGCCTCATTTGGGTTAATTTCGTGAAGCCAATTCTAACATCCTCGTGTTCAGATTGAAATGTTGCAAATAACTCTTTCAGGTTACAGATAACCATTATCTTCTGTTATGTTACGAAGGTATGTTACATACCTTCGGAAAGGTTAATTTGTCCAGTTTCTCAGTATAAGTTTTATTTGTAAGGTTTTACACACAAATAGGAAAAAATTCAAAATAGTGCATTTGTGAAAAACTGAAAAACCGTTGTCCTGAGTTATAAAACATTTATTTTGATAGATATCCCACTCCCATCCCACTAAGCAACCATAAAGCTCTTAAAGGAAAAATCCTAAGCTTTCTTACGAAAAAATAAAAAAAAAAAAAAAAAAAATTCCCTTTTTGAAAAAAAAGGCAAAAAATGCTTTAATTTAGCAAAAAAAAAAAATCTAAATTTTTTTTTTTTTTTAAGTAATTTTTTCCGAAATATTGAAGAAATAGCTATCTAAACTCTTTGGGAGAAAATTTTCTAGGAACAATAGGTAATAAGTTACATGGTTGAGAAAAAAACACCTGTTTGGCCAAAATGTCAAATTTTGATCCCCTCTAACTCAGAGAGATCTGGACCGATCTTGTTAAAAAATTGTGTCTAAACTACTATCCAATAGGACTAACCTTGGTGCAAATTTCATCCCGATCGGAAGACATCGGTTTCAAAAGTTGGTGCACTTGACATGAAATCCCCCATATACATTAAAATTGTAAAATTATTACAAATTTTTTAATAACACTTCGCAAATATAGACCTAGGCTATACGATAGACACCATATCTTAGGTTCAACTAATTGGATATAGAAAATAAGCATAAGCCACGTTTAAGTGGCATTGTTGTTAATTTTTTGCCTCCGGATATGAAAAAGTTCTCATGGGGACTAGGGTAAAAAATTTACCGATCCTGACCACATATGGTAAAAAAAATATGCAAATATGAGTCTAATTCAAATATTTTTGGCAGTTAAAGTCATCAGTACAAATAGTGGTATATGCTATAATTAATACTAAATGCATACACATTTTTGTTTGCTCGTTCTTGTTTTTTTTTTTTTGTACACATAAACGTTCACATGTACAAAAAAAATAACAAGCAAACAAATATGTGTATTAGGGTGCCGTTATTTGTATGGCAATTTTTTCTTATGAAAATGTTTAAGTCTTACCCCTCAAAAAGTTGAGGCTTGAAGCAAAAATGACTCTCCAAAAATTTCACGCCCTGGGGCCACGAATTCCCATGCCGACTTGCGTTTGCAATTTTCAAGTGTTTTCATATGGGGAAAATATGACTTTTTTTTAGATTTTACGAAAATTTCGTTCTACACTTTAAGTTTTTCGACAAGTTATTATACGAGTCGATTTCAGTATTAAATTCTCTTTTGAAAAAGCTACATAACTACAAAATCGAATAAAAACTTGCCAATAAATAGCAAATGCCCCAGACCTTTTTTGTGCCAAAAAAAACTAGGTCATGAATTTTGATTGGATTTTTTTTTCAAATTTAAGAAATTGACCTAAAGGTATGCTAATCAATTTTAGCCAATTCACAAGTACACAGGGCTTTTGATATACAATTTTTTTAAGAAAAACATTAACAAATTTAATAAACACACACACACACAATTGTATAGTTTTATGTATTTTATGTATGTGTTAGTAGAAACTTTAAATGATTATATACTTTAAAAAAAAAATGCACCAGATGGTGCATATCTGTAAAGAAATACCATTCAAATCGTAAATTTTTATCAAAATCGGTTGATAACTAAAAGCGTAGAAGAGGTCACAAGAAATCACCATGCCTATTAATATTATAGATATGTATATGAAGCTAAATTGAAAAAATAAGTAAAAAAAAAAGTTCTTTGTTTGATTTAGAATTCAATGTTTCTTTCGAAGTTTTGTTAAATTTTTCCATTGCCATAACTTTTCCATATTTTCAACTATTTGTAAAAATTCAAAAATTCAATTCAACAATAAATACTTAAATATATTTCCCTAAATATGTAAATGGTTTAATATCGCATAGCAAAAAAAAAATATTTTGTTTATTTTTCATAAGATATCAAAATCTCTAACACTAACAAAACAACTATTTCGAAGAAGATTATATTGAAAACATGCTTAAATGTGAATAAGCAACACAATTAAGTTTATTAACATTTTTGTTGTTCTTTTTTTTTGTGAAGCAATTCCAAGAAAAACAACAGAACTTTTCTAATTACGACCAAAACAATTTTCTCATTAAACCAGATACAAATAAATATATACGAGTGTGTGGGTTACAACTGTTAAATTTAAGCCGCAATGCTCTTTTTTTGTTAAATTTTAAGAGTAAAAATTCTGGCCCATGCGCAAAATTTCATCTCTTAACTGTTCCCACTATATTTAGCGGCACATTTCTTTTTTTTTTCATTTAATATTCTCAGCACATCATCCACGTGTCTGCTTTTGTTTTTCTTTTGGTCTGCTGTTTTTTTATTTTTTTTTTTTTTTACTTTTTGTTATTCATTGATTCAATACAACAATGAAAATGCAATTTTTCCTAGTAACCCAAAACGTTAGCAGTCAGTTCGTTACGCTGCCTTACTGAGTTAGTTAGCAAGTAACTGAGCTCATTTGATAGTGTGTTAGTTCTTTTGTTAGTTTGTGTGTATGTGTGTGTGTAGGTTGGGATTCTGTGTGCATGTGATTGAATAAACGAATATAATAGAGTTCATTTTTACAGCCGCCTATAAACTTCAAGTTTATTGCTTTTAATTCAACTGTTTTGTGTTTCAATGTGTTTTTCTCTCTGTGTGTTTGTGTGTGTGTAGCTCGTTTTTGAGAATATATTTGAGAAATGAAATGATACATAAGTTTTGTGGCTGTAGTAAAGTTTCATTCATTTATTTTACACGTTGGCCAACATACAAACACTTTGAGATAAATTCGTGGGTAATTTGGTAGAAGCTATTAAACAATAGAAATTTGGCTGGCTGGTGTTTCGTTGGTCTACGATAAACTACAAAGAAAAAACATTAAAATACATAAAAAACCAACCGATAATGACTACAGGAAATTCAAAAGCTAGTTAAGTAAAACGTGTCATTGAACATTAAATGCACTTGCACTGTAAACTATGGCGAATAAAGTTTCAAATTAATGGGTGCTGATAAGAATAAATCGTGATCCCTATATTTTGTATAGAATAGAACGACTTTATGAAATATTTTCTTCCATATATATTAATATTAGTAATCATACGCCATGATGAGTGTGTGCAAAAACAAAGCAGTATTATTAAGCTGTAGAGGTTAATAATGATCTAATGCGCTTAACACTTTGACACATTTCCATATTCGCTTCTATTCAAAATATTAAAAAAAAGAGCACAAAAATAAAAAAAATTAAAAAAGTGATATCGTCTCTCATTGATATGATTACATTTGTGGAAATATTAGATGTACCGGTATGAAGTGAGCGTCAAGATACAAATATCTCGATAGGGAACATTTATTGTGAACGAGCCTTAATTTTTTTTTGTTTTTTATTTGGTTGCTATGACATCTGTCAAACATATTAAGTATGCAACAAGTCATTGAACAAACGACATCATATTTTTTTATTGTGTTAAAAATGTCGAAAATTGAACCAAAAATTGATGATTTGCGGAAAGCATTAATTTTTTGTTTTCATTTGCAGAAAAGTGCTGCAGAGTCGCATCGAATGCTTATTGAGGCATATGGTGATCATGCTCTATCAGAAGCAACATGCAAAAGATGGTTTCAACGGTTCAGAGATAATGATTTTGATGTGAGAAATGAAGAATGTGAAAGACCAGCAAAAAAGTTTGAAGACGCCGATTTGCAAGCAATATTGTGTAAAGATGACACTTTAAGTCAAAAGCAAATGGCACAAATCTTAAATGTTTTACAAGCAATAACTTCTAACCATTTAAAAGCTATGGGAGACATCCGAAAGTATGGAAAATGGATGCCACATGAATTGAATGAAAGGCAAATGGAAAACCGAAAAAACACTAGTGAAATTTTACTTCAAAGACACGAAAGTAAATCGGTATTGCACCGAATTGTTACTGGCGATGAAAAATGGATTTATTTTACAAATCCCAAACGGAAAAAATCATGGGTTAATCCGGGACAACCATCAACATCGACTGCAAAATCAGATTGATTCGGCAATAAGACAATGCTGTGTGTCTGGTGGGACCAGACAGGTATGGTGCACCATGACCTCCTAAAATCTGGTGAAACCGTTAATAATGTTCGCTACCAACAACAAATGATCAATTTGAACTACCCATCCACTGATCGAAAAATGACCAGAATGGGTCAGAAGATACGGCAAGGTAATTTTTCTTCATGGCAATGCACCTGCACACAAAGAAAAATCCGTTCAAGTTACAATCAAAGAACTTGGCTGGGAGCTACTACCCCACTAGTCTCCTTCCGACTACCATTTGTTTTCATCGATGCAACACGCGATTTTTATTATTTTCTTCAAATTATGATAAGAATATTTTCTTCTCTGATTTGAATGCAATGCTTTGCAATAATTTTTGTCTCTTAATCTTTTCGTACACGAGTCACTGGAGAATTCTAGTGTTTCTTTTTAGTGCATTATCTAAATATGGGAAAAGTTCAAAATATTTTAAGGACCATGATTACTCAAAAATTAGAGATGAAAAAAACTCAAAAGTGGAGATTCCATAACATTAATTTGTGAAAAAACAAGAAAATGCACTTAAAAATTTCGTACGCACCACAGTGTAACCGAGAATGAAAAAAATGCTTTATAAGTGGTTTTTAAAACCGAGAGGGAAAAATATCTTAATATCAGTAAAGATTTTTCGATCAAAAGTCATTAAGTTGCTGCTGCGAAAATGGTGAAAAAAATAATAGTGCTTGGTATGCGATTAATCATTCCATCAAAGCACATTTCGGCAAAACCTAATCAAAAGTCTTGGTTTAACCAGACTTGCAGAGACGCAGTGAGATCCAGAGCGGAAGCATTCAGATATTGACGTGAAAATAAAAATTCCGTCACTGAACTGCAACGCAAACAGCCGAGAACTGAATGTGCCAATGTACTAAGAGCCAAAAGTTTAGAATAATGCTGGTTCTGCTATCCCAACTCTTTTAATGAATGACCAAATATTCACTGAACCGGTTGATAAGTCTAACCTTTTAGCTGAACTTTTTGCAAAAAAAAAAATCGTTTTTGCCGGATAGCGATCAACCTCTGCCCGAAGTTGAAAGTGTGTCTTGTACTATGCCTAAACTATTCTTTCGAGCAGGTGCAGTTAAAAAAGTTGATTCGGATCTCAACATTAATAAGTCTTCGGGACCGGATGCTATACCTGCACTGGTACTGAAACAGTGCTCTTCGACGCTAGCCAGTCTATTAGCCAACCTTTTCAGCATTTCGTACCATGGGGGAGTCTTTCCCTTTTGCTGGAAAGTTGTCCAACCAATCACTAAAAATGGTGCAGCTAATAACCCTGAAAATTACCGTCCAATTGCAATCTGCTGTGCGCTCTCAAATTTGATGGAGACCATAATCAATTTCTATTTTGTTAACTACCTAGAGCCCAACTCACTTCTTAATGATCGACAGTATCGCCTCCGTAGTAATCGTTCCACGGGAGACCTGTTAGCTCTACTTTCTGAGCGCTGGAGTCGATCCATTCGCAATTTGGCGAAAGTAAAGTGGATATTTCCAAGGCGCATTAATATCAAAGCTTATTGCATTTGGGGTCGGTAGTGACTTCTCTCGATTTATATCGAGTTTTCTGAGAGACCGTATTGTTATTGATTGTCAGCTTAATTCAGGGGTAGCCCAAGGTTCCGCTCTTTCTCCTTCTCATTTCCTTATATTTCTGAACGACCTTCTTGGTCAAACTTTTAATTCTATATACTCTTTCGCAGATGACAGCAGCATTTGTCATTCATTTTCTTTTAACTGTAGGCCAAGCCTATTGGAGGTTGGGGAAAGAGGCAGACAATGAATGATACAGTCAATCAAAACCTGTTAACAACCTCCGAGTGGCGTAAAGCGAATACTGTTTATTTTAATGAGCTGAAAAGACTCAATGTTGACCCATAGAGCCATGGAATCAACAATGTCATCTGTATATATGGATGGTATATGTATTAAGGAATCGGACACTCTTGATGTTCTAAGCATGACAATTTAATGTGATGTTCGTTGGAACGAGCATGGTTTTCTAAAACGGTGTAAAAATTACTTCACTTCTTCTGATCTCCTTAATATCTGTACCACTTACATCCGACAGAAAATGAAATACAACTCCCATATATGGGCAGGAGCTTCAAAGTCTTTTTTGGAGCTACTGGATCGTTTGCAAAGGAGGGCGTTGGCGCTCATCAATGACTCTCATCCAACTCTATTGATTCATTGGAACAACGTCGGAATGTGGGTTGTGTATCACTGTTTTATAGATATTACCATGGGAAATGTTCTTCTGAGATTAGAGAACTTATTCCAAGTGCCCGAGTTTTGGTTCGCTCTACCCGCTTCTCTAGTAGATCACATCCGTTTGTTGACCGCACAACTCATTACAGAGAGAATTCGTTTATCAGTCGAACTAGCCGTATGTTGAATAAACTTCCCGCAAATGTCTTTCCTGACAGTTACAATCTAATAAAATTTAAGTCAAATATCTACAACACTACTCCCTCTCTCCTCCCCATAACCTATTTTCCTAAAATCAACACAATGCACTGCATTTGTAGGGGGCATCCCCTGAGTGTTGGTTAACTTAAAAAAAAAATTGCATTAAAGTTTCAATGTCAGTCTCTTATCGAATATGTCAAAAGTTTTCGGAAGACTTCTAGTGAATAAATTATCCCTAGCTGTAAATCGGAATAACACAGCACCAGTGAACAAGTCCATAGGCTAGTAACTGTTATTAGTAAGGCCTTTAAAGAAAATAAATATTGCTCCGCACTTTTTATTGGCGTATCATTCGACATGAGTCTGGCATGACTCATCAAGCTTCATCAAGCTTCTAGAAAGCTCTATATATCAGGTCACAGTACTACAGTAGAGTATTCTGGGGCCATTATTATATTTACTCTACACATCTGATTTACCAACAAATGTTGACACTCACACATCGACTTTTGCTGATGATACGGCAATCTTTGGTGTTCTTGAGAACCCATCAATAGCAACTAGATTTCTGTAAATCCACATTTCTCAGCTAGAAGATTGGCTGGAGAGGTGGAAAATCAGAGTTAATTAAATGCATCCATATCACCCAAACACACTAACGCCATAAATTCTAACATTCATAAGGACTTAACTGTTCCTTTGGGCAAATATGAAGTTATGAGACACAGTGTTAGACATTTGCATTTGCCCAACACCCTTGCCCGATATCTTCTCAACAACTATGAGCACCTACGCCTCAGAAGGTTAGACACAGCCCATCTGACACGCTGAGGTGCATGATGGTTTTTTATATATAAAAAAGCAATTACATTTTTGTCTGGCACTGGCTGAACTTTATGATCAGAATTAGTTTTGAATAATTATTGTTAGTTCAGATACAAAAAAGTGAAGATTTTTAGCAAAAAAAATATGATCACGAAAAGTTAAGGAAGGCATATTATATCCTGACATATTCAACGGCGTTCATGGTAAACTACATTGCTTCCTATTCCTAGTAAAAAATATGGAATTGCATTTATTTGCACTAAGTTTTATTTTCCACTTAAACATGACTTCATTAATCTTTTCTAGAGTACGATCTAAGTTTAAAATGATTTGCTTTGGTATATTATGTGCGAAAAAGCTTTATTTATGGATACACAAAAGTAACGACGCACAGTGGCGCCCGTACAGCAAACTAGGTTGCAAAAATCAAAATTTTCATGTGCGCCGACGAATTTTTGAATAAACCCATGTTATAGGAAACTTTTCAACGATATCAAATATGCTACTCATAATAATATCACATTTTTATTTTAGAAGATATAACCGTTCAAAGTTGACCGAGTTTCGGTTTTCAAAAAAACCACAATTTTTAGTCAATTTGTTGCGATTTCAGGTGTAATATCCCGAAAAATAGGTAACGAATCGCCTTATTTTTTGTTTGTATTGATTGATGTATTTATTAAATGTATAATGATAAAAAAAAATTAACTGTTTGCTTTGTGTTTCTCCTGGTAAATCACTACTTAAAAACTATTCGTTTTTTCACTATTTTTCAATTTTGACGGAAAATAAAAAAAATTTATATTTTTCTATATTTGCCATATTTGCAAACCATGTTCTTTGATTATTTCTTTATATAATTCAAAAGGTTCTATCTGCCCGTACGTGCCCGTTTGGCTTCTAGAGGTAAAAAAGTTTAAAAAGACATGGTTGCAGAAATTGTATGGCGTGCATCCCTTACATGTTTTGACTGACAGTAGTTTGATCTAATAGTTTGAAAATTGCATTTTAAGTCGGTTTTCTACCTGTGAGCCTCTGCCAAAGTCTACTCCCAATATTCTGTTACAGACACAGGATGCACAAAAAACTACTCATTGAAATTCGCAGGTACGCACCTCACTTAAAAATTACTTTGGAGTACAAATGGTCAAGAACAATATTGACTTATGGTCCCTCCAGGTAGGCACAAATCTTATTTAGACACGAGCATAATATCAAAATTGCATAATTCAGCCTAAATCCATATGTATGCAGGGAACAGGTAAATTTTTAGGCATGGTAGCATAAACCTATATATTGCAAAATAAGCATAATGCCTGGATTAGTCTGCGACTGAAAGTTGGCGCAACAAGTACTGAAACCATGGCGTTAAACAATTTAAAATTATTTGAACTGTTTAGAAGGTCAACCACACCAAAATTTTTCACGGAAGCTACTTTAGAAAAACTTGAGAGCTTATACGGAAATATTGAGAGAAGCGAAATTATAAAAAATAATTTTTATCTGATGTATGCAAATATTAAGGCAAAATGGGTGAAATCTAATCGAACCATTCAGAACTTCAACTCCAAATACGAGGACTGGCTTAATGAAGACACCATCCTGGATATATTGGCAGTAGATAAACCCACCACATCAACCAGAGGAGCAAAAGGAAGGCCAAAAAAAGTATTGGGCAGTGTTTAATTTTCACAAGAAAGAGGAAACTTGCCGATGCCACCAATGACTTGACCACGAAGCATTTATCGGACGCGCTGTCTATTAAATATACAAAGGATAGTGAAAGAGTTAGGTCGCAGATTACAAAATCTGTTGCTGATGCAAGCCCACTGCGACTAAAAAGGATTAAGGAAAGCATTCCCACGCCCACAAACGCACATATTAAAAAGTATGGTTCCGAAGAAGCCTTGGCCTTGTTTATGGACTTATAACTTTCCAAAGAAAAATATGAGATACCACGGGCATCCTGGATGCGACACGGGGCTGACGTTTTACCAGGATACAAGCATATTACGCAAGCCAAAATAAATTTACGACCACTGCATACGGAGTTTACGGAAGTCTCTGTGAAAGCCAATCTGCAGGATCTCATGGGCCATATAGCAAAACGGTTGTTGGAGAGTCTTCCTGAAAATGAGGTGAAAATTCTTTCTGAGAAACTGACATTGATCAGCAAATGGGGCTGCGATGGATCATCCGGACAAAGCGTTTATAAGCAAAGGATATCTTCCGATGACGCTACAATATCGGACGGAAATATATTTATGGCATCTGTTGTTCCTTTGCGGCTAAAATCTGATGTTTCCCTACACTAGAAAAATCCACGTCCGTCATCAATGCAATATTGCCGACCAATAATGTTTCAGTTTGCAAGGGAATCGGCAGAACTCATAAGGACCACGGTGAAGCACATTGAAGAACAAATAAGCAAGATTAAGCCTACAAAGCTGCAAATTGGAGAAGGAAAATATATTGAATGCAATTACGAGTTCCACCTGACCATGGTTGACGGAAAAGTCGTAAACGAACTGACAGGAACAACCTCAACATTGTCATACCCGATTTGCAAAAAGAGTCAGACGAACTTTGGTAATTTAAACGATTCTACAAACGAGGAGAATTACGAATATGTAATGTCACCATTGCACGCAAGGATAAGTTGTATGGAGTTCTTGCTAAAACTGGCGTATACCCTACCACAAGAGGAGGAAAACTTCGATGAAAATACATCAATAAAGGATAAGGAAAAGATCAGAAAGAAGCAAATACAGGATGCTCTTTTTAAACAAGTTGGACTAAAAGTAGACTGTCCCAAGCACGGATACGGTAACTCAAACGATGGAAACACTTCTAGGAGATTTTTTGAAAATGATGAGGCAGTAACTAGAATCACTGGAATTGACAATCAAATCGTGAAAAGATTGGGAACGATCTTGAATGTTTTAAACTGCAAAGAAAATGTCAATTCTACAAAATATGGAGAATATGCATCGAAAACTGCATCTCTTTTAGCAGAAATGTATCCACAGAAGAAGTTGACCCCGACCTTCCATAAAATATTGGCGCATGGCAAAGATATAATTGAGTACCAGTCTTTGCCATGTGGAGAGCTTTCTGAAGAAGCACAAGAGTCTCCTAACAAATTTTATAAAAAATATAGATTGCAGAACACATTCAAACATTAAGGGTAAGGCAAAATGAGGACCTCTTCAACATGTTGGCAGCATCTCCCGATCCACTTATTTCTTCCCTGCGGCATGTGAAGTCACGAATAGAGTTAGAAAATAATTATAGTTCAGAAATGATTAGTCTTTTAGATATACCTTCTCTTACGAATTGTGATGAATATTTTACAGAAAATTGAAAAAATAAATTTAAAAAAGAAGTAATTTTTTTTTATTTGTTGGGTAATATGAGGTTGCCATCTTATGAAAATCGTCTGGCTCTAATTAAGCTTCCTACATTGAAAAGTCGCAGACATATGCTAAATGTTACTTTCCTGTTAAAACTGTTAAATGGTAGTCTTAAATCTGAATTTCTTATCAACAAAATAAATATAAATATCCCTTTTCGATCATCAAGAAATTATAACTTTCTATCAAATATTATTGTACAAACTATGCTAATTTTAATCCACTTCGCAGAATTTGTAATGAGTTTAATATGCTGTATCAGATTATTGATTTTTATAAAAGTTTGGATATTGTGAGAAGAGATATTATATTACACTTAAATGCATTAAATCAACTGAATTAAATAAATGTTATATATCAATTTTGTTAAATATTTAATTATATATATAAATTATAATATAAATGTACATATACTTTAAGTAGCCTGTAAGGATGATTCCATAGACTGAATAAATAAAATAACGCCGCGGCGTGGAGTCAAGTAATAATTTAAAACATAAAACCCTAAAGAAAAAAAATAAAAACAATCTAAAAATGTAAAAATAATTTTTTTTAGTTACCATAAAATTGATTTTTCTACAAATTTTAAATTTGATAACCCATAAGTAGGCCCCTACAAAGAGTAGCACCCTTTCCAAACGCTCATTTCATAGGCTGGACAGTTATCTATCATATGCTGTTTAAACTGTTCAATTATGTTATTCGGGTCAAAAGATATGATTTTTGCAACGAAAAAACGAATTTAAATATAAGACCATCGTGCCAAACACCATTCAAAAGCTTTCTCTACATCTAATAGAACAAGAGCTGCTAATTCTTTACGACCGTATGTCTGCTTTACAAACTTACAAATTCTTTTAACTTGATGTCAAGTACTATGTAGACTTCCAAAGCCAAATTGTTCATTAGATATAATATTTTTAATCATTTATATGAGATAATAGTTTATGTCGGATAATTTTTTCAAAGGCTTTTCCTATAGATCTAACTAAGCTTATAGGTCTGTAACTATTTATCATGTTTGGAGGTTTTCCGCTTTGAAGAATAGGAATAACTTTGGCCCTTTTCCAATTGGAAGGAAAATAGTAAAGTTTAATAAAATAGTTGAAAACATAAATTAGGTGTTCGATAACGATTTTAGGAGACTGCTTAATTAAAATCATTTTGATTCAATCAAAACCACAAGGTTTTTTATTATGGCAAGATTTTACAATACGAATAATATAATCATAATTAACAAAATCATCATTTAGGTTTTGATTATTGAAATTATTAAAACGATCCATGAAAATTGAAATCAAATGATTATAAGATGGAAAACTAAGATTTGAAGATACGGTATGGTTAGACATAAACTCTTCAGCTAACGCATTAGTTTTATCTAGGTTTGAAACTAAGGTATTGTTATGTAGCTTAAGTGGTGGTATAGAAGGATGTTTGTTACGTAAAACCTTACAAATATTGCAAAAAGGTTTATCTCCTTTTTTCTATTGTGCCGGACCCTGTTTCGTAATGCAGAAATATTAATTTTAATAATGATGGTTAAATTGGTCATGTTTTATTAATCGGCTGCCTGTACTTGATGATAGTTTTTTTATATTTAATTATATTTAATTGAATATGCTGTGTGGCAATTTAATATAATTTCCCGAATAAATTTTAGGTGGTACGCACTCAGTCTCAGCCATTAGCAATTTACTATTAAAAATATTTATTTTTTCAACGATGCTAGAAATATTGAAAATTTATTGGTAAGTTTCTAAATTCATTTTTTAAGCAAGATCTAAATTTATGCCAATCAGCTTTATTATAGTCTAGGTCTACGTTTTTATTCTGTTCTGAGTTGAAGTTTAATAATAAAATTCAACAGGAAGGTGGTGGCCTGAGACGAAATGAGGAGTATTTGTCAAAACTAGATCAATATTTGAGGGAGATGTTGGATCATCAGGACCTATGACTGAGATCGAAAAAAAGGTAGTAAATTCATTTGAAATATTACCCCAGTTGTTGGCTCTCACACAACCCCCATTTCGGTGTCTGCTATTAAGATCACCACAATAAATAAAGGAACCATTATTGTTACAGATTACTACCACCGGGAAAATAAATGCTGTATAGTTTTAACATTTCTTAAATTATTGGATCGTAATTCAATTCTAATATTTTCAATAACAAAATCAGGTTAGCAAAAGTTAGGTCGATTCTGAGAGTGAGGGGTGAATATAGAGGCTAAATTAGAAGACCCGTATCGCGGCGTTTGTTTATGTTAGTTCGAATTTTTTTTTTTTAATCGACCTTCGAACGGTCAAATGCAGTCAAATGCCGATTTTCAGCATATTTTTTATATGGTTTTTTGGCTATAACTCGTCGACTAATTGATATTTTTTCAATATGTAAAAGCCAAGTTATTGCTAGAGACTTGTGCAATAAATAAAAATTTTTTAAAAATTGATTTAGAAAATTTTTGTGGTGCTTATGAAGCAAAATGTTGGAAAAATTATTTTTTTTTTCATGCTTTTTGAAAAGGTTTTCCACAAAACTAAGTCTTTTTTGCTTTCTGTTTGATCTATAATATGCTTCTCTGGAAGTAGTCAAATATAACGAACACCAGTGGCGCATTTGCTGCGACCTCAAAATAGTTTCATTGATTACAGGCTTAACAGCATCTGGCCGTCCAAAATATCCGTGTTTTTTGTGCGATTGGGATTCACGATAAGGAAAAGGTATTAAAGGAAGAAACCAATACAAACAGCATAACTGGAATAGTCGCATTGGACGGAAATGGCCTAAAGACTAAATTGATTTAGAAAATGTTGGAAAAAAAATTTTTTTTCATGCTTTTTGAAAATATTTTCCACAAAACTAAGTCGTTTTTGCTTTCTGTTTGATCTATAATATGCTTCTCAGTTTCTTCAATACACTTCATTTGAAAAGAAAACAATCGTAATACAAAACTTGCGTTTTCCAGCTTAATATTAATTTACTTCTCATTTTTTATGTACCAATTTTTTCAATGTTGGTTTTAAAGAAACATTGAAAAAGAAATTACAAAAATATGGAAAAAATATATTTTTGAAATGTTAGTTATGAAAACTGTTAAGTAAAAAAAGTAAATAAATAAATAAATTAAATTAAATTAATGGTTTGGCCAGTTGCCATTTAGCAGGCGGCTGTGGATCAACATCACTGCTCTCTCTAATATCTTGGTCATCGTCATCATCATCAGAAAGGTCGATAATTTCGTCCAACAGATATTCTGGAATTTCATCTTTGTCTTCCCTTTCTTCCTCTTTTTCCTCGTCTTCCTCTTCTTCAAAGGTGTTTTTATACCACCAACAAATTTCAGCGAGTATTGCATCTGGAGATTTCTTTCCTCTGTACCTGGAACGAAAATAGTTTTCAATCGTTAACATGTTTAAATTGTGCACTCTGATAAAGATATTAGAAAAATCTAGGAATTCAAAATATGCACACTCTATAGTTACCTTATTGCAAATGGAAGCGCAGTTTGGTGATAACGTTCGCCTTGCTCATCAGATTCAGTTGGCATCTGTTGAGCGAGTTGATCAAGATGCTGATGCAAGAGATGAATTTTGTACGACATATTAACCCCAATTTCATCGAAAGCTGCCAACATGTTTGCAACAGATTGCCTGTAGTTGGCTTTGCGTTCTTTACCCAAAAGTCCTTTAATGACTTCTTTCAATGCGAGCCATGCATTTAATTCTAGGTCTGTCAGAACTTGGTCAAAATCTTGAAGACTCATTAGATTCCGTATGTCGGGATCATTAACAATCCCTTCCTGAATTTTGGCGTTACTTAGTCTTGCGAAAATGTCTTTTAAGCGGTTGAATTCTGCTGGTCTTTTTGCGATACATTTCAAAAAATTTTTAGCAATGCCAAGTTTAATGTGGAGCAACGGTAACAAAATTTTCATTTCAGGAACAAGACTGTCTACCAGCCTATTGTCTTTAGGCCATTTCCGTCCAATGCGACTATTTCTTCCTTTAATACCTTCTCCGTATCGTGAATCCCAATCGCACAAAAAACACGGATATTTTGGACGGCCAGCTGCTGTTAAGCCTGTAATCAATGAAACTATTTTGAGGTCGCAGCAAATGCGCCACTGGTGTTCGTTATATTTGACTACTTCCAGAGAAGCATATTATAGATCAAACAGAAAGCAAAAAAGAGTTAGTTTTGTGGAAAATATTTTCAAACAGCATGAAAAAAAATAATTTTTCCAACATTTTGCTTCATAAGGACCACAAAAATTTTCTAAATCATTTTTTTTTTTTAAATTTTAATTGTTGCACAGGTCTCTAGCAATAATTTGGCTTTTACGACGAGTTATAGCCAAAAAACCATATAAACAATATGCTGAAAATCGGCATTTGACTGCAAAGTTCGAAGGTCGATTAAAAAAAAAATCGAACTAACATAAACAAACGCCGCGATATGGGTCTTCTAATTTAGCCTCTATTTTCATCCCTCACTCTCAGAATCGACCTAACTTTCGCTAACCTGAATTTATTCCACAGGTAATTGCTTATTGGGGTTTTATTAATAGAGTTTGTTTTTTGAAATTTTGATGAAGACATTTCGTCAACATCGCAATCAAATAAATTAAACTGAGGAATTTTTGAAATCTTTTTCTCTTCAATAACACAAATCGAACTCCAGGAAAATAATTATATTCAGAAAGTAAATCTAGTAAAGATGACTAAGAGTATCTCCGCATATTAGAGCAATATTAAAATCTCTAACAAAGATACATGGAAAATTCTTTATATCCGTGAGCAAATCTTCTATTTTTATTTAAAAAAAAAATTCGTATAAACATTTCTGCGACCTGTAGAACATGGTCATTACCAAAAAAATTTTATTCACTTTGACACCAAATATTGATATCGATCGATATAAGTTCCAAAAAATTCGAGTAGTTAAGACAATATATTTCTGTTGTTGACTAACATAAGCAGATGTACCGCAACATCAAATCCATCAATTTTTGTCCATACTGTACTTTGACACACTCTGGTTTCATATACTTTGGTATATCGAGGACTTCATGAAAGAAGCGGCTATCGACTAATTTTACAACTTTGAGATATTTTGCCGGTGCAATACAAAACTTTAAAATAATTTAAAAATATTTTCCTACAAATATTAAACTTTTCCATTTGTTTTATCGAATGACCCATAAGTGCGATTTTGTATACTAAATATAAATAAATATTTCACTGAAATGCTTCTTCTGTACTACATTTTTATTTGTTACATTTCAACATATTTTTTTCGCACATATTTTAGCTCCGAAATAATTTGTCATCACAATTTTTTTATGTTAAAAATTTACTTTTATTTTTTTAGAAAAAGCCCTAAAGGAATAAATAAAGTTAAAATGGAAATGGAATTTTCAGTTTAAAATTCGTGTCTGTGAAAGTTAATTTTTCTGAGAATCAAAATTATTCTTAGGTTGTCTTCTTTTCAATATTTAACGAACAAGTCATAAACATTGGTTTTCTAAACGTACTAGTATGCAAAACCTACATCACAGCTCACACTAATTGAAGTGTGTTCTATAAAATACTGTATTATTATTATTTTTTCCAACTAGGGATTATAATCAAGTTCCAAGAAGAAAAAACACCATCACTTGCATAAATATTTTGTATGACTTAATGAATTTTTGTACCTTTTTCATGTTTTATATTTGATTCCTTTAAATTAACTAAATTAAAGCTAAATGTATGCTCTAATAAAAATTCATTTCAGAACAAAAAAAAAATTTCTTTTACAACATAAAATCTGAAAAAGAAGTGAATTTGTCTCTAACTCAGCGAAGAAAATTCTCATAATAAGAGCAGAAATTTTACAAGTTTATTTAAATTTCACGCATAAATTCTTGCAACCATTTGTATACCCTCCACTAGATGAAAGAGTTTATGTTAGTTTGTCTTTACGTTTGTCACTTATGGACTAAGTTAAAAAAAATGGAATCAGCACATAAATCGAATTTTAAAAACAACCCTGGCCTTGAAAACTGTTCTCTTTTTTAAATTTCATATTTTTTCATTTATTTTTATAACTTTAAAAAATTTGTAAAGCAAAGGTATATTTTTTTTGTTTTATTTCTTAAAATATATATTTAAAAAATATATAAAATAATTTGCACAAAATTGTGAAAGTTGTCTAATCAAAATTTAAAAAAAAATGTGTTTATTAGTTATTTCATATCAAATAATTTCAAATTAAATTAATTTAACGAAACTATTAGTTACATTTTTAAAAATTATGAATTATATCATTATTAATAAATTTATTTAAAAAAAAAACAAGTAAGCAAATTTTAGTCGGTCTAGACCGACCACACGATACCCTATACCATGCGTTTAGAGACCATATCTCTCAGGCCCAACTAACTGGATATAGAAAATAAGCATGAACCAAATTTGAGTGGGATTTTTATTAATTTTTTTGGCTGCAGATATGAAAAAGTTCATATCGGATGCCATATCTATATGGGGACTAGGCCCAAAAATGGACCGATCCTGACCATGTTCGGTAAAGTCTCTTGTATTTTGCAATAATATATACAAACAAAATTTGAGAAGAATCAGTGCAATATTTTTGTTTTTTGATAGATTTAAGTCAAGATCCGGAAGCAGCTCTATATGGGGCCTATGACTAAGAGTGGTCCAATAGGGATCATTTTTGTACTACTGATTAATGGATGTAATATATACGCACAACCCCAATTTGACTAAGATTTGTATGATAATTTGGATCTTATGGCAGTATATGTTGATTTCATAGGGGTCATTTGTATTGGGGCTAGCTCTGAACATGGACCGATTCTCACCAATTTCAATAGCGTTCATCCCATGGCCGATAAAAGATTAAATACCAAATTTCATCATAATATATTCATATTTGCGACCTGCAGTTTGATTACAAGCTTTACATGGACACACAGACGGACGGACGGACGGACATAGTTAAATCGGATCAGATAGTAATTCTGATTCGATCAGTCTAATTAAATATGGGTGTAGGTCAAATATTTTTGGTTGTTACAAACAGCAGCACAAAGTCATTATACCCAAAACACATAGTGGTATAGGGTATAATGACACCCTAGAGCACAGTTTTTATACCCTATACACATACACATAACCACTATGTGGTTTGGGTATAATGACTTTGTGCTGCTGTTTGTAACAACCAAAAATATTTGACCTACACCCATCTTTAATTATATCTGATTCGATTTAACGATGTCCGTCCGTCCGCCCGTCCGTCTGTGTGTCCATGTAAAGCTTGTAATCAAACTGCAGGTCGCAAATATGAATTTATTTTGATGAAATTTGGGATATAAGCTTTCATCGGCCATGGGATGAACGCTGTTGAAATTGGTGAAAACCGGTCCATGGTTCAGACCTAGCCCCCCGTACAAATGACCCCTATGAAATCGACATAAATTGCCATAAGATCCAAATTGTCATATAGATCTAAGTCAAATTGGGTTTATATGCGTTTATTACATCTTTTAATGAGTAGTCCAAAAATGATCCCTATGGGACAACTCTTAGTCATAGATCCCATATAGAGCTGCTTCCCGATCTTCACTTAAATCTATCAAAAAACAAAATTATTGCATTGATTCTTCTCAAATTTTGTTTGTATATATTTTTGCAAAATACAAGAGACTTTACCAAACATGGCCAGGATCGGTCCATTTTTGGGCCTAGTCCCCATATAGATATAGCATCCGATATGAACTTTTTCATATCTGCAGCCAAAAAATTAATAAAAATCCCACTCAAATTTTGTTTAGGCTTATTTTCTATATCCAGTTAGTTGGGTCTAATAGATAGGGTCTCTAAACGCATGGTATAGGGTATCGTATAGTCGGTCTGAACCGACTATAATTTTCTTACTTGTTTTGTTATCGATAGGTAACCCATACTATCACAATGTCAAAGAAGCGTTGTTATCAGGACTCTTATTTTCAATTCTTATATGACAAAGATGGATTGCAAAGGCCACAATGTATACTTTGCTCGAAAGTGCTTAGTAATGGTTATATAAAATCATCCAAACTTAAGAAACATCTACAAGCAGTCCATCCACACAATGTTAATGACACAGAAGCTTTATTCAAAGTTAAGAGAGCCCGATTAGAAACATGCGAAAAGCTCACCACGGATTTATTCCCGATAAAAAACCAGCTTTAGAAGCAAGTTATCGTGTGGTATTGAGGATGGCGAAAGATAAAAAACCTCATACCATCGCAGAAACTTTGATTTAACCATGTGTGATGGAAATGGCGGAAATTATGTGTGGTAAGGACGCGAAACTTAAAATATCACAAATCCCACTATACAAAAACACTATTCACGACCGAATGAAAGATATGTCAAAAGATGTCTTAAAGCATATTGTGGAGCAAATACAAGAAAGTTTAACAAAAATTGGGTTGCAATTGGATGAATCCACTGATGTTTTTAACTGTGCTCAACTTCTTGTTTTTGTTATATATGTGTATAAAAACGAAATCAAAGAAGATTTTCTTTTTTGTGAACCTCTGACAGAAACTACAAAGGCTGTGGATATTATGTCAATTATGAATATTTGTTTTGCTGCCAATGGGCTTTCTTGGAACAATGTGGGAGCTATTTGTATCGATGGTTCTCCAGCTATGCTCGGCAAAAATTCTGGATTTATTGCTCTTGTGAAACAGATAAACCCAAATGTTTTTTCTAGTCATTGCGTTCTTCATCGTCATGCTTTGGCATGAAAGACTCTTCCTTCTTATTTCAAAGACGTACTGGATATTGTCGTAAAAACCATTAACTTTATCAAATCAAGGGCATTGAATCACCTCCTATTTAAAGTGTTGTGCGAAGAAGTTATGTACGCACATACCGTACTTCCAGAGGAAAAGTTCTTAGCCGGGTTTTGAACTTAGATCTCAAATTGAGACATTTCTACTTGACAAAGAATCAACTCTTTTGCTTCACTTCATGGACACCAGCTTTGTGCTCTCTTTAGCTTGCTTTGCAAATATATTTAGCCGTCAAAACTCCTTAAATATATCAAATATATCCAAGGTAGAGGTATGAATATATTAGATGCCGAGGAGAAACTTACATCATTTCAAGAAAAATTGGCCCTCTATGGCAGAAGAGTTAGAAGTGAAAATTACGCCAATTTTTCGCTTTGTGATGAAATAGTTTCCTTGCAAGTTAAACGCGAAATTGATATCAAGGTTCTGGATTATATTAAAATGCATCTGGAAAATTTTCAAATTACTGGCGATGGAATTATTCCTCGCACATTTGTAGTTAGTAAATGGATAAGAAACTCTTTCACCATTTCATTGGATCAAATTAGTGATGCTGATGACGCAAAAGATGAGCTCATTGAATTGCGGACTAACAAAAAAATAAGCAGTGACTTTGAATCGATTGCATTGGATGTATTCTGGTGTAAACAAAGCAAGGCCTATCCTGTTTTGGTCAAACGGGCGTGGAAAGCTCTTATTCCGTTTGTGCTTGTGTCCATAAAAACAAAATTAAGGAAAAAGCTGAACATGACATGCGGTTGGCTCTTTCAAACACCCTACCACGAATACAACAATTGGTTGACGGTAAGCAGCAACAACGGGCCCACTAATTTTAATTTTTTTTTTTTTGTAATTTAATTAATTAATTATTTTTAAATATAAGGTGAATAAATTTTTTTTTTATATATAATATTGTTTTTTTTCTGTATATAAATATCAATAAAAGTTAGGGGTACGTAAGATTCCAAATTGTTACCAAAGGGTACGATTACCCCAAAAGGTTGGGAACCAGTGCCCTAGAGTGTGCAATGGACCTTTTATGTATGAATTTTAGAAGTATAAGTGAAAGTTTTATGAAACTAATTATTAATCATACGGAGTTGTAGAATCTTTATATTTTGAGGAGCCTGACGGGCTCCTTCTGACGATAATCAAAGCTTCTGAATATAGCTGGTAATCGTATGTCAATCTAAAAGGAGACTATGTTAGGTACGGTTCAGTTTGAGATAACACTCATAAACAATAAACATATTTAATTTAAAGCACTTTCTCATTAACGTATCCGGAATGAAATAGGAACTGATTTATTAACAGTAACAAAAACTTTTATGTAGGAACTAAAGACTTAGAATTAATATATGTTAAAAAGCACTAATTTTATAAGAAAAAGAAATCTTAACCTCAGCGGTGGCCCCTCCTATATTTTGAGGCACCTTAAGCAGTGCTTTCCTTATGTACGTATTCATATTCGCCAGCTCCCTTTTAATTATGGGGGCAGGGTATGATGACTTTGTGCTGATGTTTGTAGGTTAGGTTAGGTAAGAGGACAAGCACACTTAGACTTTGTGGTCAGTTGTGATATCACGGGATGAATGGGTGTTCCCCTCAGCGCCACTATACAACCAGTTCGAGCTCCTGATGAAACCCCTGAAATTTGAAATTTCCACATTTGAGAGGTCAGAGAGATCGTGTGGAAACGGCGATCCCAATGCCCGAAGTCTTGTTCTGGAGAGCGCCGGCCAGTAGCAAAAGAAATATTCTATACTCTCCACCTCCTCCACATCCATGCTGCTACGGCAGGAATCATTTGACGATACCCTGAGGCATTCAGCATGTCTCCCTATGATAACAGACACTACCGTCAAGATCTTCCCACGGGGGAGTGATTGTAGCGCACTTGTGCGCTTCCGATTCAGAGCAGGCCAGATTTGTCTTACGATCCTACATGTTAATCCTTTAGCCCACCTTTTATCCGCTTTGCCAGGGAGTCGAAGTTGTAGTTTACACGATTCCAGGGTTTGTTCTACCAACACATTCCAAATCCGCTCATCTGCCTTGCAGTTTCCCGGTATATTCCTGTGACGAGTCTAATATCAAACTACTTGGCCTTCTCATTTAAGAACGTGGCAGTTAAGGGCGGTTCTCGTTTTCAGGAACATTGATTCCATGGATTTAACCGCGGCTTGACTATCCGAGTAGATGTTGACTGCGGTTGTAGACAGAATATTCGGACCCAGCCAATCAGCAACCTCCTTTATTGCGAGTACATCCGCCTGATATACACTGCAGTGGTCTGGTAACCTACGAGCCAGATTTAATCCAAGCTCCCCTGAATAGACTCCGGAATTAACCTGACCTAACAATTTCGATCCGTCGGTATAGAAGTTTACGGCACGCCTGCTATCTGGTGTCCTCCCAGACTAGGATTCCCTGGTCGGTGTTAGTGTGTTGTAGTATCGTTAAAATACGTCCCTTGGAGTAGTGTAATCCACATTCAATGGTAAGTTCCCGTCATTCAGAATCACTCCGTGGCCACAAGTGTAGGCCCATCATTGTAACGTGCTTCTTAACCTAATATGTCCAACGGTATTAGGTGTAAGAGGATGTTCAAGGCATCCAAAAGTGTAGTATGAAGGACGGCAGTGATACACACAGAGGCCATTCTCTGTACCGTTGCGAGAAGATTAATATTGGAGGCCTTCTCCAAAGCAGGCCACAAGATTATGACCCCGTACAGCAGTATTGGGCGAACCACCGCTGTGTAGATCCAATGAGCAATTTTCGGGCTAAAGCGACATCGCTTGCCAATGGCCTTTCTGCTGGAGTATAAAGCTGTAAAGCAAATCAGGATATTTGTGAAGTTCACAATTTGACGTTATCCGCCTGTTGTTAAGCAGATTTCCAATCAGTGAGATGATCATAGAATTCACTCCTAGACTAGATAGTGCCGCTATTATCGAGGCCGGTGTGATGTTGTTAAAAGCTTCTTCTATATCCGAAAAGGCTCTCATGGTGTACTCTCCCACAGAGAACGATTTTTCGATGGTACCTACAAGCGCTTCCCTTGCTGTTGGCATGTTGTCCCTCCGATGGGAGTTTAGGGTCAACAATTCCACGTAGATGAGAGTCTATCATGCGCTCCATTGTTTTCAGTAAGAACGATTATAGACTCATTAGTCTGAAGTCCTTCGGGACAGTGTGTGAGCTTTTTCCAGCATTTGGAATGAACACCACATTTGTCTCCCTCCACTTCAAAAGAAGTGGAGCACGTGAGTTAATACAGCTGAGTTAATACTGCTAATGTTTGTAACTACCAAAAATATTTTACCTAGAACCATCATCGGAAAGTGATCCTGAGTCGATTTAGCGATGTCCGTCTGTCCGTCCGTCTGTATGTCCATGTAAACCTCGTAATCAAACTACATTTTTATTAAATTTAGTATATAAGCTTCCAACGGCCATAGAATTAACGCTATTAAAATTGGTGAAAATCGGTTCATGTTCAGACCCAGTCACCATACAAATGATCCCTACGAGATCGACTTAAATTGCCATAATATCCAAATTATCATACAGATCTCGGTCAAATTTGGTTTGTGTGCATTTATTACATCTAATAATCGGTAGTCCAAAAATAAACCCTATAGATCAATTCTTAGTCATAGCCCCCAGTTGAAGCTGATTCCCGATCTTCACCTAAATATATGAAGCAAACAAAAATATATCACAGATTTTTCCCAAATTTGGTTTGTATATGTTTTTACAAAAAATAAGTGACTTTACCAAATACGTTCAGAATCGGTCCATTTTTCGACCAAGTCTCTATATATATAGCATCCGATATGAACTTTTTCATATCCAAAGACAAAAAAAATAATAACAATGCCACTAAAATTTGGTTTATGCTTATTTTATATATGCAATTAGTTGGACATAAGAGATAGGGCCTTTAAGCGCATGGTATAGGGTACCGCATAGTCGCTCCAGACCGACTATTATTTTCTTTCTTGTTTTATTTATGAGTCAGTACAGGTTTTTATTAATTTCTATCCCTTTCCTGGCGTTGTGATAGAGCAAATAGCTGGGGGCAATATTTTTTTTTTAAATTCTTTTTAACTGTCCACCAGACTTACAAGTTTTTAATTTTTTTAATTTTTTTGGAGTTATGCTCATTTAAAGTTGCTACTAGCACATACATAAAATTATACAATGCTAAAAAAAATTAGTTTGTTTTCTTCATTCACAATAATAATTGTGTTGAATTGAAAAATTATTTTAGACATAAACCAAAAAAGTGTTGATTGTGAATGGGCTATAATTGATTGCCTTTAGGTCAATAATTAATTAAATAAAAAATAAAATTTTCTTGAATTTGCACTCGAATTTAGAGGGCTGGAATCTGCTAGTATAGTAATATTAAAATACGTTTGTTTTAAATACTACTTAAGTGAAAACAAATGTTGTAAAAGCCTGTTAGATTTTTTAATTAATTCTTATAGTTATACCCCTAATAAATAATAAACAATAATGTTACAGTAGCAGCAGTTTTAGCTACAGCTTGAATGTACAATGTAGCAGTGTGACTACATGAATGCCAAATGACGATGGTGTTTGATGTTGTCTGCAGATGACACTCCTGTATTTTGGTTTTTGCAAAGTGAACGAACACTGCACACACAGGCATGCATGTTTGCGTAAGTAAATGTTGAAGTGAGAGTGTTGCGTGGTATGTGTGCATTTTATCTGCATTTGTAGGTCTCTGAGTGTAATTTTTAGAAATGCACATAAAAATTGTTGTGAACATCATAAAAACTTAAAAAAAAATACTATGTAAGCGATTTCCATATTATGTCAGTATGCATATGTGTGTGTGTGTGTTCAAAATTCTTAAAATAAAAAAAAAACATTTTGCATATTGTTTTCTCAACTAACAAATAAAAAAAAATCCGTAGTATAATTTCGACATAGAGAGCATTAATATTGTAAGCAACAGCATAAATTGTTTAGATGATGAAGGAAAGTATTATTTGTAGACGACTACCGAAATGCTAACGGAAGATGAATAGACAAACATAGTTAGATTCTTACACCATACATAATGTAACAGCATGTCAAAGGGAAAATATGAATTGCAGCATTATTCATTTACAGTTAAATTTGACAAAAAGAAAAGAAAAAAAGATATAATGATTATTTATCCCAACACACTACATGCACTTCAACTGTGAACGGCAGATATTTCAAGCATCTCTGGCTATTTATTGAAATCATAAATTCTGTTAAGTACAACTATAACAACAATGCTCGTGGCAAGAACAATATTAAAGTTTTTGAGGCTTTAGACTTTGGATACGAAAATTTATGGTTAGAGTTATGTAAGGATTATTAGTTTCTAGAGAGAAACTGTTATCTTGTTTACCAATTCAAATTAGAGGCTTAGAAATGTGGTATTTTAGATTGATATTCTAAATGTTGCAAAATGAAATTGTTTCTGTGAAAAATTAAATCTGTGATTTAGAAGGAATCTCGAACGAATTGCATCCTTACGATTGAATTGACACAATCTGACAGACTGACTGATGTAACGCTGTATTAATTTTAAGCTCGAAACGTGTACTTTACAATGGTGGTTCGCCTAACGGCGAATGCTAAGTGCGAAAAAATTACCATAAAGGGAAACAAGTAAGAAAATTATAGTCGGTCTAGACCGACTATACGATACCCTATACCATGCGTTTAGAAACCCTATCTCTTAGGCCCAACTAACTGGACATAGAAAATAAGCAAAAACCAAATTTGAGTTGGATTTTTATTAATTTTTTTGGCTGCAGATATGAAAAAGTTCATATCGGATTCTATATCTTTATGGGTACTAGGTCTAAAAATGGACCGATCCTGATCATGTTTGGTAAAGTCTTTTGTATTTTGCAAAAATATATACAAACGAAATTTGAGAAGAATTAGTGCAATATTTTTGTTTTTTAATAGATTTAAGTGAAGATCGGGAAGCAGCTCTATATGGGGCCAAAGGGATCATTCTTGGACTACTCACTAGTGGATGTAATGAACGCATACAAACCCAATTTGAGTAAGATCTATATGACAATTTGGATCTTATGGCAATTTATGTCGATTTCATAGGAGTAATTTGTATGGGGGCTAGGTCTGAACATGGACCGATTCTCACCAATTTCAATAGCGTTCATCCCATGGCCGATGAAAGCTTACATACCAAATTTCATCAAAATATATTCATATTTGCGACCTGCAGTTTGATTACAAGCTTTACATGGACACACAGACGGACGGACGGACGGACGGACATTGTTAAATCAACTCAAAAAGTGATTCTGATTCGATCGGTATAATTAAAGATGGGTCTAGGTCAAATATTTTTGGTTGTTACAAACAGCAGCACAAAGTCATTATACCCAAACCACATAGTGGTATAGGGTATAAAAGTGGTACGAGGGGTACTATTTATATTTCGGGAACTGGCAACTAATGTCAATAGCTAAAATAACAACAACACCATAATAAATTTTGAAATTTTTTAGCATAAATGTACTTATAACATTTTGATGTACAAGTGATATTTGTTTTGTTTACTTTGAGTTATGAAAATCAATTTGGCCAAAAAATGGAAATTTCAAGAGAAGGGTCTTGTTGGATTATTTTTCACAACTTTCGACGTAGACTATCTCAACAGAAATATGTCGTTGAACTTCGCAGTATATCGCTGGTATAGTGAATTCAGTCGTGGTCGTAGTTCGGTCGCCGACGAATTCCGTAACGGTCATCCAAAATCGGTTGTTGTGCCAAAATAAATATCGATGCAGTGCGTTAACTAATAATGCAACATCGTCATGTGACATATTGTGAGATATAGACATCCTTGCACATTAGTTTCACTTCCAAAAATTCAATTTTGCAGGAACATTTAATTTGTAAAAAAAATTTTTTCTCGTTTTATACCCCATAATTTATCAATCGCTCAAAAAAAGGCTCGCATCGATTGGTATAAGAAAATAGTTAAATAGTTCGACCGCGGTGCTTTAAAAGACGTGTATATCCGCATGAGCCGGAAACAAAACAGCAATCGGCCGTGTGGTTATTTCAAGACGACCCAAATCCAACAAAAGTTGTTCGTGGAAAAAGTTCAGCGAAGCAAATGGTAGCCTGTGTTTTCGGCCGAATGGGTCATGTGGCCATTGTTCCGCTTGAGCAATGCAGGACGGTCAATTCTAAGTGGCATACGACCATTTTTTGCCGGAAGTCTTCGGAGAAATTCGTAAAACCAACCGCCGAAGAAGAATCATTCTCCATCATGACAATACGAGCTCTCGCACATCTCGTCAAACAGGTCAATTTTTGAGCAATCAAAACATCGAAGCAGTTGAAGCATTTAAAAACCATGTTTTGGAGGTAGCTCAAGGGGAATGAAAAAACTGCTATGACGGCTTGAACGAATGCAAAAGTGGATATTTCGAAAAACAATAAAGCCTTTTTAATTTAAAAAGTTTCTTATTATTTTTAGATATTCTAAATAAATGAATCTAGAAATATTAAGCAGCCGCAAAGGAATTTTTTTTCTTTAATTTGATGGTGAAGGGAGTAAAATCAGCTACAAAAGTTGTCATAATAATCTACAAATGAATTCTAATAAGAAAAAAAAGAAATTTTTCTTAAAGAGTACTTTATTCTTAAGAAAGTACCATATCTTAAAAAATTTGCTTTTCTAAAATAGTACATTTTCTTAAAAAATATATTTCCTTAAAACAGTACCTTTTCTTAGAAAGTAAATTCCCTTCAAAAAGTGCTTTTACTTAAAGAAACTTTTCTTAAAAAAGTACCTTTTCTTAAAAAGTAATCTTTCTTAAAACGTACATTTTCTAAAAAAGTGCCATTTACTTAAAAAAGTACCTTTTCCTAAAAAAGGACCTTTTTTAAACTTATTACCTTTTCTTAACAGCACATTTTCTTTAAAAAAAAAGTTTTTCTTAAAAAAGTACATTTTCTTAACAAGTACCTCCGCTTAAAATATTACCTTTTCTTAAAACAGTACTTTTTCTTAAAAAAGTACTTTTTCTGAAAAAAGTTCATTATTTAAAAAAAAAGTACGTTTTTTTAAAAAAGTACGTTTTACTAAAAAAATATTTTTTAAATACTTGGAAAAAATAAATATTTTCCTAAAAAACTACCCCCTTTTTACAAAAAATTCTTAAAAAGAAACATTTCTTTAAAATATAAATTTTCTTTAAAAGTATCTTCTTTCAAAAAAAGTAGCTTTTCTGAATAATGTACCTTTTCTTAAAAATACTTTTTCTAAAATAGTAAAGTAGTCCTTAAAAAGCCTCTTTTTTGAAAAAGTAAAAAAACTTAAATTTCCCTTATTTTCCTCAAAAAAATTTTCTGAACAGATTACATTTTCTCAAAAAGGTACCTTTTCTAAAAAATTCCTTTTTTAGAAAAGTAAGTTTTCTTAAACAATTTTCTCAAAAAGGTACCTTTTCTAAAAAATACCTTTTTTAGAAAAGTAAGTTTTCTTAAACAAATGCCTTTATTAAAAAAGTAACTTTTCATACAAAAATAAACTTTCTTATATGAAAATTTTTCTTAAAAAAAAGTTTTGTTAAAAAAGTTAATTTCTCTAAAAAGTACCTATTCTTAAAAAGGACCTTTTCTTAAATTTGCTTTTCATAAAAAATTTATTTTTCTTAAAAAGGTATCTTTTCTTTAAAAAGTACATTTTCGTAAATAATTTGCTTTTTTTAAAAGTACCTCTTATTAAAAAAGTACCTCCTCTTAAAAAAGTATCTCGTCTTAATCGAATACCTTTTCGATAAAAATTTGCTATTCTTATTATGTAAGTACAATTCCATAAAAGAGTTCCTTTTTTTAGAAAGAAGCACCATTTCTTAAAAATGTCCTTTTCTTAAAAAAAGTACCTTTTCTTAAATAATTTGCTATTTTAAAAAAGTACCTTTTCTTAAAAAGTACCTTTTTCTTAAGGAAGTACTTCTTCTTAAATAAGTATTTTTTAAAGTATATTTATCATAAAAAGTGCCTTTTCCTACAAAATTAGCTTTTCTTAAATAAGTATTTTTTTAAAAGAAAACTTTCGGAAAAAAAGTATATTTTCTTAAAAAAGTACCTTTTTTTAAAAAGGTAGTTTTCTTTAAAAAAAAAAAAAAAGAACCTTTTCCTAAGAAATTTGCTTTTTCAAAAAGTAAATTTTCTTAAAAATTAATATTTTTTAATTATATTTTCTTAACAGTACGTTTTCTAAAAAAAAAAAAAACATTTTCTTAAAAAGTAAATTTTCCAAAAATGCCCTGCTTAAAAAGCACTTTTTCTTAAAAAAAATAACCTCTCTTAAAAAAGATTTTTTTCTAAAAAAAAAAAGTCAATTTTATTAGAAAAAAGCTCTTTTTCCTAAAAAGTACGTTTTCTCAAAAACAACTTAAAAAAGTACCTTGTCTTAAAAAAGTATTTTTAAGTACTTTTTCTGAAAAAAAAACTTTTGCTAAAAAAAACTACCCTTTTTACAAAAAGTACCATTTCCTAAAGAGTACCATTTCCTAAAAAAGTAAATTTTCCAAAAAAAAAAAAAAGTATCTTGTATTAAAAGACTACCTTTTTTAAAAAAAGTAGCTTTTCTAAAAAACGTACCTTTTGTTAAAAAATACCCCTCCTTAAAATAGTAAAGTAGTACTTAAAAAGCCTTTTTTTAGTAAAAAACTTAATTTTCCAAAAAAAAAAGTACCCTTTTTCCCAAAAAGAAAATTTTTCTTAAAAGATTACCTTTTTATCAAAAAAAAGTACCCTCTCCAAAAAATACCTTTTTTAGAAAAGTAACTTTTCTTACAAAAATAACCTTTTCTAAAAAGTAAATTTTTCTTAAAAAGGACGTTTTCTTGAAAAAGTAAATTTTCTCTAAAACTTACCTATTCTCAACAAGGACCTATTCTTAAAATAGTTTTCATAAAAAATTAGCTTTTCCTTTCCACAAAAAGTTCCTTTTCTTAAAAAAATCGCCTTTTCTTAAGAGGGTACATTTTCTTAAATAATTAGCATTAAAATAAAGTACCTTTTCTTAAAAAAAGTACCTCCTCTTAAAACAGTATCTTGTCTGAAAAGAATAACTTTTCGTTAAAAAAAATGCTATTCTTAAATAAGTACCTTTCCATAAAAATGTCACATTTTCTTAGAAAAAGTACCTTTTCGTACATAATACATTTCCCTTAAAAAGTATATTTTCTTAAAGTAACTTTTCTTAAAAAAATATATATTCTGAAACAAGTTAATTTTATTTAAAATAGTCTATTTTCTTAAAAAAGTACCTTTCCATAGAAAGGTATTTTTTTGCAAAAAAAAAATATCTCTTCTTAAAAAGTACCATTTTTTCAAAAAGTAAATTTTTCTAAAAAATGTATGTTACCTTTAAATAGCACCTTCTTTAAAAAAAGTATTTTTTTTTTTTAAGTATCGTTTCTTAAAAAATAGCTTTTCTTAAAATATAAAGTAGCATTTATCTTAAAACAGTACGTAACTTAATTTTTCCAAAAAGAAAATTTTTTTTCAGAGACTACGACTAAATTTTCTCAAAAAATTACATTTTCTTAAAAAATATTTTTTTTAAGTAACTTTCCTTACAACAATAAACCTTCTCTTAAAAGTAAATTTTTCTTAAAAAGGATGTACGTTTTCATAAAAGTACGTTTTCATAAGTAAAAACCTTTCCACAAAAAAAGTTCCTTTTCTTTAAAAAATCACCTTTTCTTAATAGGTAACTTTTCTTAAAAAAGTACATTTTCTTAAATAATTAGCTTTTTTATTAAATATTTTTTCTTAAAAAAAGTACCTCCTCTTAAAACAGTATCTTGTCTTAAAATAATACCTTTTCATAAAAAAAAAAATGCTATTCTTCAATAAGTACCTTTCCTTTTCTTAGAAATATACCTTTTCTTAAAAAGGTCATCTTCTTACAAAATTACCTCTTCTTAAATAATAACCTTTTTTAAGGAGTACGTTTAAAATAGTACCTCTTTCTTAAGAAAGTACTTTTCCTTAAAGCAATATTTCCTTTAAAGTACATTTATCAAAAAAAGTATATTTTCCTAAAAATATTAGCTTTTCTTAAACAAGAATTTTTTTAAAGAACATTTTCTAAAAAAAATGCATATTCTCGTAAAAAAGTACCTTTTCTTAAAAGGGACTTTTCTTTAAATAAAGAACCTTTTCCTAAAAAATTAACTTTTCTCAAAAAATACATTTTCTTAAAAAGTAAATTTTTCTTAAGAAAGTACTTTTTCTTTCTTAGAAAAGTACCTTTTTATAAAATAGTTTATCTAGTAAATTTTTCTTAAGAAAGTACTTTTTCTTTCTTAAAAAGGTACCTTTTCATAAAATAGTTTATCTTCCTAAAAAAGGTCCTTTTCTTAAAAAATTTTCATTTTTTAAAAAGTTAAGTTTTCTTAAAAAACTACCTTTTCTAAATAAGTACCTTTTCCTTAAGAAGAACATTTTCTAATAAAAGTTCCTTAAAAAGTACCTTTTCTTAAAAAAGTAAGTTTTTATTAAAACGTACATTTTCTTGAAAAGTACATTTTCTTAAAAAGTACCTTTTCTTAAAAAAATGGATGTTCTTAAAAAAGTACCTTGTCTTGAAACCAAAGCTTTTCTTACACAATTGCCTTTTCCTCAAAAAATAACTTTTCATAAAACAGTACATTTTCTTAAAAACACATTTTCCTAAAAAAGTAAAGCAGCCTTTAAAAAGCCTTTTTTGGAAAAAAGTGAAAACTTAATTTTCCCAAAAAAGTACCGCTTTCCTCAAAAAGAAAATTTTTCTTAAAAGATTAAATATTCTCAAAAAAGGACCTTTTCTAAAAAAATAATTTTGTTAGAAAAGTTACTTTTCTTACAAAAATAACCATCTCTTAAATGTAAATTTCTCTTAAAGTTTCCTTAAAAAGGTGAATTGTCTCTAAAAAGTACCTATTCTTAAAATGGATCTTTTCTTAACATAGTTTATTGTCTTAAAAAAGTACGTTTTCGTAAAAAAATTTGCTTTTCCTAAATAAGTACCTTTCCATAAAAAAGTTCGATTTCTTCAAAACAATCACCTTTTCTTAAAAAGGTACCTTTCCTTAAAAAAGAACCTTTTCTTAAATAATTAACTTATTTATAAAGTATATTTTCTTAAAAAAGTACCACCTCTTAAAATAGTATCTTGTCTTAAAAAAATACCTTTTCGATAAAAATATGCTGCTCTTAAATTTGTACCTTTCCATAAAAAGCTAATTTTCTTAAAAAACATATCTTGTCTTAAAAAGGTGCTTTTATTAAAAAATTATCTTTTCTTAAATAACTATTTTTTTACGTACCTTCTCTTAAAAAAGTGCCTTTTTATTAAGAAAGTCCTTTATGTTAAATAAGTAATTGTTTCTTTTTTTTAAAAAGTACATTAATCATAAAAACTACCTTTTCTTACAAAATTAGCTTTTCCTAAATAACTATTTTTTTTTAAAAGAACATTTTCTAAAAAAAAACATATTTTCTTAAAACAGTACCTTTTATTAAAAAGGTACTTCTCATTAAAGAAAAGAACGTTTTCCTAAAAAATTAGCTTTTTTCAATAAGTACCTTTTCTTAAAAAAGTGCATATTTCTTAAGAGAGTACTTTTTCTTTCTTAAAAAAAGTACCTTTTCCTAAAAAAATTCCTTTTCTTAAAAAATAAGTACATTTTCTTAAAAATTTACGTTTTCTTAAAAAAGTACCATTTCTTATAAAAGTTTCTTAAAAAATACCTATTTTCAAAAAGTAAATTTTCTTGAAAAAGTACCTTTTCTTAAAAAAGTAAGTCTTTATTAAAAAGTACCACTCCTTATAAAAGAAATTTTCTTTAAAAAGAAAGTACTTTTTATTTCTTAAAAAAAGTACCTTTTCTTAAAAAAGTTTCTTTTCATAAAAAAGTATGTTTTCTTAAAAGGTTACGTTTTTTTATTCTTAAGAAAGTACCTTTTATTTCTTAAAAAAAGTACCTTTTCTTAAAAAGTGTCTTTTCACAAAAAAGTATATTTTCTTAAAATGTTACGTTTTTTTATTCTTAAGAAAGTACCTTTTATTTCTTAAAAAAAGTACCTTTTCTTAGAAGTGTCTTTTCACAAAAAAGTATATTTTTTTAAAAGGTTAGTTTTTTTATTCTTAAGAAAGTACTTTTTTATTTCTTAAAAAAAGTACCTTTTCTTAAAAAAGTTTCTTTTCATAAAAAAGTATATTTTCTTAAAAGGTTAGGTTTTTTTTCTTAAGAAAGTACTTTTTATTTCTTAGAGAAAGTACCTTTTCTTAAAAAAGTTTCTTTTCATAAAAAAGTATATTTTCTTAAAGGGTTACGTTTTTTTTTAAGTACCTTTTATTACAAAATTTCCGTAAAAGTAACCTTTTCTTGAAAAGCATATTTTCTTAAAAAATTACCTTTTGTTAAAAAAGTTTATTTTCTTAAAAAACTACTTTTTCTTAAAAAGAAAGTAGGTTTTTATTAAAAAGTGCCTTTTCTTGAAAAGTAAATTTTCTTTAAAAAGCACCTTTCTTAAATATGAGATTTTTATTAAGAAAGTACTTTTTCCCAAATAAATAAATTTTCATGAAAAACACTTTTCTTTTAAAAATTTCATATCAATATGCTTAGGCATTATTCCACTGTTTCGATTGAAAAATATAAATCCAATACATGTGTCGAATAACTTACGTCCTTTTTTGCAATTGAAAATGTAACTAATTCGATGGCTATCCTAGTAATATTGCGAGTTAGTACATTCTCCAATAATACCCCGTGTTAATATAATGGATTTTATAACTAAACAGTTACAATAGAATGCTTTTGATTTCTTATTCTAAAGTTCATTAGATGTAATGGAAGGTTTTGCAGGGTTGGAGATATTTATCTTTACATTGGTGAGCCCTTTTTTGTTGGGCAATAATATGATATGAACGTAATACAAATTGTAATTGATGTTACTGCTGGTATGTTTTTTGTCTGACTTGAGGTGTTTTAAACATCTACGAGTACTTAAATTTTATAAGTTTTATTGTTATAACATGTAATTAAGGGCGCATTAAGGAAATCACACAAAATACGCACACACCAAATTTGGTGTATGAATATTTTAAGGTTAAATAAAATTGTTATTCAAGAGCGCAGTAGAATTTTATCAATAATTTAAAGACATTAAGTACACTAAAATTTAAAACAAATGAATTTATACATATTTATTTATATTCATAAAACAAAAGATAATATTTTGGATTTCCTGATTTTAAAATTTTTTTTCCATAAATTATATATTTATATCTAAAATTTAACAAAAGTTTTTACATTTTATGTTATAACATTTGTAACATTTATGTATTTAAATTATGTATATGTAACGCATTGTCTATATGTGTGTCAGAGCGAAGTGTGAGTAAAGCAGCAAATAGTTTTAATGGCGCTAACATATTTTCAATGCATACTTGCAGGCATACAACTAAAAATGTTTTCTGTGTTAAACTTTAATGAATTATGTATGTAGAAGAAATAAAAATTAAATTCATATTTCAAACAATAGAAATAACAAAGTGTTGACAAGGAAATAATGCTACTAATAAATTATATTATAATTTTAAATTAAGTTAACATAATCTTGAAGAAATATATAAAGTATTTAAATTCTTGCCGTGCTGTTCATAGAATGATAAACACAAACTTGACACTAGTTAAAAAAGACTTATTAGTTTCGAGTTATTAAAGTTGTAGCTTTAGGGAAGTTGGAACAGAAAAACAGTTTTTTTAATTAGCTTAAACAAACTACGATTTTTTTTTAGCAAGAGTTTTAACAACATAATTGGAAGTTAAATTAATAGTTTTAGTGAAACTATAGCATAAATTTTAGCTTAGTTCATAAGAAGGAAAAATATTTTTAGTTGAAAAAGATCATAAAAGCTTTATTTTGAATATTACGTTTATGCCCGAAATTGAGTTTTTCTATCCTTATTTTGAAATTAAAGAGAAACTAGATCAATTTTGGAAGTAAAAGCTTTTTTTATAACATAAAATGAAACGCAAGTAATATAATTGTAGCTAAAATTAAAGTTTAAAAACTTTAAGTAACTAAAAGTTAAAGGAGCTAGGTTCATAATATAAATAAAAGCCCAATTTAAAATTATAGTCAATACTAATATAATAAGGACGTAAAGTATGTTTGATAGTTTGTTTGTTTGTAAGAGATAATCTCCGTAGCTACTCATCTGATCTTACTGAAATTTTCACAGAGTCTTACTGCGGATATGCGAAGTGCTATAGGCTATATTTTTTAAATATTTTAGTGGGTGTGGCACCTCCCACGCAAAGTAAATATTTGATATCATATATATTGAGTACTATGATGGGGAGAGCTTTGCAAATCTGTGTGAGGTCACCTATTTTTAATACTAGCAGCTACGCCGGAAATGGGCGGGATCGGATAAGTGGGTGTGGTACCTGCCATACAAGTAATAATTCAATATTAAATATCTCGGGTACTGTGATAGAGAGAGCTTTTCAAATTTGTCTGATGTCACCTATTATAAATATGAGTAGTCGGACAAAAAATGGGCAGTATCGGACCAATAGGCGTGGCATCTGCCATACAAAGAAAATATAAAATGCCATATATCTGGAGTACTTTAATAGTGAGCGTCTTGGGACTTTGTGTGAGCTCATACTTTATTCATGTGATTAGTTAGACAAAAATGGGCGTGATCGAAACAGTGGGCATAGCAACGCCCATGCAAAGTAGATATCTAATATCATATAACTGGTGTTCTATAAAAGGGAAAGAATCGACATTTTGTCAGGTCAGATATTGATATGAGTAGTCTAATAAAAATTGGGCGGGATGGGATTAGTGGGCGTGGCACCTCCTATATAAAAAAGAGGTACTACGCAAGCGAAAGTCTTTTGAAAGTACATTAGTGATCAATGTGATTTGTCGTGGAAAATATATCGCCAAAATCAAAAATCGCCAAACCAAAAAAACGCGAAAAATAAAAATCGCCCAAAACAAAAATCTTCAAAATCAAAAATGGGCAAAATCAAAAATTGCCAAATTATATTTTAAGTTCAAGGCCAATAGTTAAGTGTTGCCATATCTAATTTGGAAAATCCATGTTCTTCTCGTGTGCAGCTATATGTACCTTATTCCAGGGTAGGAACGCCGAAAAATCTGATAATTGTTGTACGGAATGAAAAAAACAAAAAACATTGTATATAAAAAAATATGTACTAATAATCTTTACTGGCATAAGAAAGAGGTAATGTGTGTTTGTTTGTTTGTAGGAGGTAATCTCCGTAACTACTCATCTGATCTTCCTGAAATTTTCACAGAGTCTTACTGCGGAAGTGCTACAGGCTGTATTTTTATACCCTATACCACTATGTGGTTTGGGTATAATGACTTTGTGCTGCTGTTTGTAACAACCAAAAATATTTGACCTAGACCCATCTTTAATTATACCGATCGAATCAGAATCACTTTCTGAGTTGATTTAACAATGTCCGTCCGTCCGTCCGTCCGTCCGTCCGTGTGTCCATGTAAAGCTTGTAATCAAACTGCAGGTCGCAAATATGAATATATTTTGATGAAATTTGGTATATAAGTTTTTATCGGCCATGGGATGAACGCTATTGAAATTGGTGAGAATCGGTCCATGTTCAGACCTAGCCCCCATACAAATTACCCATATGAAATCGACATAAGTTGCCATAAGGTCCAAATTGTCATATAGATCTTACTCAAATTGGGTTTGTATGCGTTCATTACATCCACTAATGAGTAGTCCAAAAATGATCCCTTTGACCCCATATAGAGCTGCTTCCCGATCTTCACTTAAATCTATTAAAAAACAAAAATATTGCACTGATTCTTCTCAAATTTTGTTTGTATATATTTTTGCAAAATACAAGAGACTTTACCAAACATGATCAGGATCGGTTCATTTTTGGACCTAGTCCCTTTATAGATATAGCATCCGATATGAACTTTTTCATATCTGCAGGCAAAAAAAATTAATAAAAAACCCACTCAAATTTGGTTTTTGCTTATTTTCAATGTCCAGTTAGTTGGGCCTAAGAGATAGGGTTTCTAAACGCATGGTATAGGGTATCGTATAGTCGGTCTAGACCGACTATAATTTTCTTACTTGTTTTTAATATTTTAAGTGGGCGTGACACCTCCCATACAAAGTAAATTTATAATATCATATATATTAAGTACTATGATAGAGAGAACTTTGCAAATTTGTCTCATCCATTATTAACGTGAGTAGTCAGACAAAAAAATGGGCGGAATTGGACAAATGAGCGTGGCACCCCCATACAAATTTAATATTAAATGTGATATATCTGAATTACTGTAATAGTGAGTGCCTTGGGATTTTGTGTGAACCCTTTGATTACGATTCGGGGGGAGGGGGTAGCGAAGCACACCGGGTTACATCTAGTTATATATAAAAACTATTTAGTTCTTAGAAATAAGTTTAATTTTTAAAACACATAAAATACTAATCAATCTATTAATTTCATAGGAAAATAATTAATAATTAATAATTAATATTGATCAAGCTCTCTTAATATCAAAGGAAGAAGCTAAATTTTTTATATATGTAAAAGCCCAATCTTGTATTTATTTAGAGCATACAGTGAAGAGAAATCTATATCTCTCTTAAATATGCCGTACAAAAAAAGACAAATCGAAGAAGAGAAATTTGTAGCTCAACTAAAATCTAAATTGAAGCTCTCTATACAGACCATAAGGAGAACAACTAAAGTAAAATCTGAATTGTATAACCATAAGGAACACAAGTGGAAACGAAGTCAGCAGACTACAAACCTAATATCAATTAAAATTCTAAATTTTTGTAAATAGTATAAAAAAGACTTTTTCTTCTCTAGAGATCATAATTCCTTATCCGCCATAGAGTAAAATATTTTATTTTATACCTTTCTTTAAAACGTTTATATCTGGTTTTAATTTTATATGGGAGAAGGTCAAAAAAGGACCGATCATGACCTAGTGAATTCACTTACTTTTCTCAAAACTGCATATAAACCAAATTTGAACAAAACTAATCCTTTTTTATTTTTTGGTTTTTGATAGATTAAAGCGAAGATAGTAGATTAAGAAGATAAAGAGATGAAGACACAAAATGGTCATACAGGACTATTTTTGGGCTATTAATTAGTGGGTATATGTTATACGTGAAAGTATAAGTAAAATGCGAGCACGTAGGAGTGTGAAATTTTGCTTAGGTATAGATCAATTGGAGGAGAAGTGCCGAATGATAAAATAAATGTATAACATGTGTTTAAATATATTAAATTAAATAAAATAAAATATTTATAATAAGCAACTTTATAAGAGCCTAACGGTATACTAATCAATTTTCGACAATTCAGAATTCATCACCTGTGCATTTATAATTTATATAATAAAATTTTATGAATTTTATTTAAAAATTCACAATTTAATGAATTTTATTTAAATATTCATAAATTTTTTTTATATATAGATTAAAAAAACATCGAAAGAAAAAAAATTAAATGAAAAAATAAAATATCCTAGATTTTGCACTCGAATATCGAGCGCTGGGCTCTGCTACTACGCAGAAATACATCAAATTGTATCGATATATATATGACAAGCAGTAACCCGATGAGCTTCGCTACACCCATCGTAACCGAAATATATAAATTGGGAATACATTTTTTAGAAATCCATTTTAGTTATTTTTGGCGATTTTTGATTTTGTTGATTTTTGTTTTTGCGATTTTAGACTTTGGCGATTTTTGACTTTAGCGATTTTCGGTTTTGGCAAGTTTTGATTTTGCCGATTTTTGTTATTCGCGATTCCAGATTTTGGCGATTTTTGACTTTGGAAATTTTTTGTTTTTTGCGATTTTTGATTTTTGGCGATTTTTGATGTTGGCAATATTTGGCTTTAGCGATTTTTGTTTTTTTAATTCTGCCGATATTTGGTTTTTGCGATTTGGCGATTTTTGATTTCAGCGATTTTTGATTTTACTGATTTTTGGCTTTAGCAATTTTTGATTTTGGGGATTTTTGTTTTCTACTATTTTTGATTTTGGCGTTTTTTGATTTTTGCGATTTTTGTATGATCCCACCCATTTTTTATGAGACTAATCACATTAATAACTCATGAACTTAGACAAATTTCCAACACTTTATCTATTACAGTACTCTAGATATATGACATTATGTATTTACTTTGTACGGAGGGTGCCACGCCCATTGTCACTGTCATACTACTCCAGATATTATATGTTAAAATTTGATGTTAAAAATTCACTTTATATGGGAGGTGTCACGTCCACTTGAAAAATAAAAAAATATAGTCGTTTTTCCTTCCGAAAAGGAAGTTACCTACTGCAAAAATTTCAAAACGATCGGTCCAGTGGTGTAGTCTCATATAAAGGATAAACAAACGTACAAATAAACCAACATACAAATCTCCATTTTTATATATAAGATAATCTGGATCTTACGGTCATGGTGCTAGGTCTGAACACGTACCGATTTTCTCCAATTTCAGCAGCGTTCGTCCTATGATCGGCAAAGGTCTAGATACTAAATTCCATTAAAATTTTTTCATAATTTTTCATATTTGTAATTTGACTTCAAGGTTTACATAAACACACATACGGACGGACGGACGGACGGACGGACGAACGGACGAACGAACGGACAGACAGACAGACGGACGGACTTCGCTACATCGACTCAGAAAGTGATTCTGAGTCATTCGGTATAAAAAAAGGTGGGTCTAGATCAAATATTTTTGGTACACCACATAGTGGTGTAGGGTACAACTATTATCTTAAATAAAAGTTGGTAAGAAATATTGGAACTCTAGGCGCGATAAAGCTCATGTATGGGAAAACATACTTCCAGATTGCCTTGGAAGTTTATATATTATTTTAATGATATTGGATTATGTATATATGAAATGAGTTTAAAAATTATCTTCTCTAGTTATTTATTTAATAATTAATAAAAATAATAAAATCTTTTTCGTTGGCATTCTTTGGTATTTATTATTATTTTTTTTTTTTTTTGTCTTTCTTCAAATATAAACCACCTTTTGTGTTTCTACGAGAAAAGTGTTTACCAACCAGCAAAGGTTAAATGCCGTAAAAAACAGTTTAAAGTTTAAACTTAATAACGAGTTTATGTTGGAGCAACTAGAAAAGTTTATCAACAATCTATGGAATATTTATAATAAAATTTAAACCAACAAGTTGTTAGTCTTAAAAGTGTTTATTTTTTAATCTTTATTAGCGAGTTTATGTTATGTTCTATTATAAGATTTGTAAACAGAATTTTATAAAATGACGAAACATTATTTTATTATATTTCCCATTATAATTAGTTAGCGTAAGTAATTATGCAGTGTTCTTAATACTAATGGTAACGAAATTTTAAAAATAAAATTAACTCAAGTTATGCGATTTAAAAGAGGATGTTTTCATGCCACATGTATAAATTACAGTGAATTAATTAGCTTGAATGTCTATTTTTGGGATAAATTTTAATCACGTCTGGTTTTATAATTATATTTTTCAACTTTTCTTATAGAAAAATTTTATTTTGAAAAGATATATTAAGGGAGTGTGTGAAATCATAGCAACGGTAGCATGGTGAAAATATTTTTTTTTTGTTTTTTTATATATATTTACAGGCAATATTTGTCTTTGCTAACAATAGAATAAAAATACAACACAATTAAAAATACAACAATTAAAATAGATAAACCTTTAAATAAAAAAATTTAAATAGATATACATTCAAAGTGGCTCAAAGTCATAACGGAACAAACACTGGTTTCTTATTTTACTTAATTTAAACTAAACAAAAATATTCTTTTGTTATATAAGGCCAACTAAAATTTATAGCTATTCTTGCTAAAAAATTTTACATATTTTAAAACTAGTCGAAATTTCAAAAAATAAGCTCAATGTAATAATGGAAAGTAACAATGAAATATTTAGTTTGAAAAGGCCACTGAAAATTCGCCAAATAAATATCTCCCGAACTGGGAGAATTAGTAAAAATTACCAATGGTAGGATAAGCGGTGTGCAAAAAAGTTGAGATTGTAGATTATTATTCACCAACTGCTTTGAAAATAAGCGAAAACACAGCAAAACTAATATAATTTCCAGATTTGACGAGCAATGACTAGTAAGGCAAATTAAGTGTAATCCACATGTGAGTGATCCAGAATTAGCTGCAGAAGACCAAAAAACCGATCATAAGTAAAACAAATCAAAACAAGAATTTAAGAAGCAAGCGGGGGATACGATACCGCTTTAAAACTGTTGCCGATACAGAAACTTTAAATTCTAATACCAATTTAAATTCAAGTTATTTTCTTTTCTTGTTGATCAATTTCTATTATAATTTCTTGTTATAAAGAACAATGATCGTATCTTCAAGAAAGAATTAATCAATATCTGAAAAATTGCATTAATTTTCTATTACGTTTCAATATTTTGGCTGATATTTCATCACAACAATTCCTGATTTTATTTCCGGTGGACCGTGTATGTGTTTGTATACTTCTTTAACATTTGATGATCTAGATTCATTTGGAAATAGATCTCTTATATATTGCATCCATCTAATTCCAAGTGGTAGAAAATTTCAATGGATTTAATCAACAATTTAATTGGCTTCGTACCTCGGCGTTGTGAAGCAGTGCTAAAAAAAATTATGAATACACAAAATATTGAAACCAAAAATAGAGGAAAAGTTTTCAATTATTATATAGTAAAGGTTTCAACAGCAGTTAAGCTTTTCTATGTCAATATTTTTTGGTAATGGTCGTTCAAGTCGTCAAAAATATGTATATTCTGAGAACATCAGTTTCATTTTGAGCTTCATTTATGAATTTTTGCATTTTTTATTGCTTTTCTTAAAAAGTTACTTATAAATTGCTACATTATCTTTAATAAAAAACATTGATTCTGAAAATCTATTAAATGTATTTATATTTCCATTTATATATGTTGTTCCTAACAGATCCACTACGAATTTGAGCCACTACAAATATTTTGTTTGTATAGTTTTTTATTTTATTTATTATGAACTAGCTGTTTTTACCCGGTCTTGCCCGGGATCCAAAGGCCTTTGACTTGAAAAATGGTTCACTATACTTACCAGACGCTGAATACTTAACCCCCAATTAACAAATTCCTCAAAAAAAAAAATAACTTTCTCCCCAAGAACTTGAACGGGATTGGGGAATTTGTTCGTGATGAAAAAATTCCCCAATGTTTACGTTTTTTGGGGAGTAAATTCATTTTTTATTTCAATTTAAAATTTTTTGATTTTTTAATTTAGAAGTTCCTTTAAAACACGCTACAGCAAAAATACTTCAACAATAAGCTGCGAAACCTCTTCAAGTTTATTTATTTTGTAAACAACAAATATAACGGAATTGTTTGCAAATTAAACGAATCAGAAGTTTTAAAAATTGATCATCATTGCGCAGAGACGTCAAATTTATTGAAGTTTCAAAAATGGAAAATGAATGCGACGTTTAAAGTTGTGCCGCAAAGCTGCTTTAAGCAACTGCTTATAGTACATGTTTGGCCTATTTTGATCAACAGGTAATTATTGCACATACGTAGATAAAATTTATCGTAAGACTTTTCACTGAGCTGTGTTCCGCGTCCCAGCGTTTGACAGCTGGACCCGTGCTGCCGCGCATTTAGCGTGAACTTATTTTAATCGCCAAAATATATATTTCGGATCATTCCGATATTTTAGCTGAGCGCTTCGCGTCCGCGTCCGCGTGCCGCTTCCGCGCGTTTGGGAGCCACACCAGTGCTGCCGTGCAGTTGTTGTCAACTTATTGTAATTGCCAAATTATATTTTTCAGATCATTCCGATATTTTATTTAAGCTCTGTTCCACGAGCGCGTCGCGTCGCGTCCGCAAGCCGCTTCCGCGCCTTTGGCAGCCACACCCGAGCTGCCGCGCAGTTGTCGTCAACTTATTTTAAACGCCAAAATATATTTTTCAGATCATTCCGATATTTTAGCTAAGCTCTGTTCCGCGAGCGCGTTGCGTCGCGTCCGCGTACCCGCCCCGATTCCGCGCACCGAAATGATGCAATTGAAAATAATACAGATATTAAATAAATTTGTTGTAGGACAGATATTGAGAGCAGCATGGAGAATTAGTTCATTTCTATCAGGGACATTTTTGAAATTTGGGGTATTTGTTCATTGTGAAGTTATTCCCCAATTTTTTGGGGAATAAGTTCATTTTTTTTGGAAATTTATTCTTTGGGGACTAAATACTCGGCGCCTGCTTACCATTATAGCTAACTATGTTTATGCATGGAGTATTTTGAGTGTATGATGTCTAAAAGTTACGAATTTTAGTTATTCTAGAGCTTTGTAATATAAAACATTTCTGGTTTTTCCTTCTGGTGCATATACGAAAATATTATATTCTGGAGCAGGCGACATATAATTGTCTATGAGAAAAACAGTCGTTTAAGGAGTTTCAGATTCCCTGGATTCAGCTTGTCTTGTTGAGTAGATTCAGGCATTTCCGATTCTCTTAACAAAGCTTGCTGAGCTGCGTTCCGCGAGTGCGTCGAAATGATGCTATTGAAAAGAATACAGATTTTAAATGCGTATATTGCAGGACAGATATTGAGATCAGTATACAAATTTTCATTTAAACAAATATTTAACAAAATTCATTAAATAAAAATATGTAAAAATTTAAGAACGAATTTGGGGAGTAAGTTCATTTTTTATTTAGTTTAAAACAAAAATGGGGAATTTATTAATTTCTTTTGGGGACCTTATTTTAAATTTGGGGAATTAGTTCATCGTGAAGTTATTCCCGTGTGTACCAAATTTCAGAGAAATCCGTTGAAAAATACAAATTTGTGTAGAGAAGAAATTTACTAAAAACAAAAAATGAGTTTTATAAAAAAGTGGTTGTAAAGATAGGCGTGGCCAGAAAGATATATAGTCCGACCTTCGCTGGAGTACAGAGATCACGTGTACCACATTTCAGAGAAATCCGTTGAAAAATAAAAGTGTGTATAGCAGTCAAACAAAGAAACAAATAAAAGAAAAAAATTTATATACACAGAAGTAGGCGCAAAATTAGCCGTGGCTAGTAAGAAGCATATGGAGACCTTGTCTGGAGTACAGAGATCGTGCGTACCAAATTTTAGAGAAATCCGTTGAAAAATAAAATTTTTTATAGCAAACAAATATACCAAAAAACAGAAAATTTATTCTGTACAAAAAGTGGGCGTTAAAGTAGGCGTGGCCGCAAGAATGACATGGTGACCTTGCCTAGAGTACAGAGATTGTGCGTACCAAATTTCAGAGAAATCCGTTGAAAAATAAAAATTTGTATTGCGAGCAATTATACCGAAAAAGAGAAAATGAATTGTACACAAAAAGTGGGCGTAAAAGTAGGTGTGTCCAGTAAGAATCATATAGCGACCTTTCCTGGAGTACAGAGATCGTGTGTACCAAATTTCAGAGAAATCCGTTCACAAATAAAAATTTGTATAGCGGTCAAACAAACAAACAAACAAACAGAAAATGAATTTTATATATAGATGAATTACCTTTGAAATTTTGTTTCTTTATTTTTCTGTCTGTATGTCTGTCTATCTGTCTGTTCGTCTTGGTGTCCATGTAAACCTTGTAATTAAACTACCGGTCCCAAATAGGCCGATCAGCCAAAGGATGACCGCTATAGAAATTGGTAATAAAAAATCGGTGCTTTTTTATACCAAAACCCCAACGACCCCTAGCGACTTAAAATATCACATAAATCTTGGTCAAATTGGGTTTGTATGTGTTTGTCACAACCATTAATTAGTACCCCAAAAATAAAACCTAGAGGATCATTTTTAGTTATAGTCCCCATAAAAAGTTGATTACCGATCTTTCAGCAAATATTGTCAGGAGCGGCCCATTTTTCGACTTAGTCCTCATACAAAAATAATATCTAATATGATATTTTTCATATCGGCAGTCAAGAAATTTATAACAATGACACATAAATTTGGTTTATGCTTATTTTCTACAATTTTTTTTGCCATATAACTTATTTCTTGTGACTATTTTTGGTGTTAATTATTATAATATGTATTTACCAGTATGGGAGGTGCCACGTTCACTGGTTTGATCCCGCCCATTTTTCACATTACTTCTCACACTCATCATTCGTGAACTCACACGTAATTTCAAGACTGTCGGGTTTATAGTACACCAGATTATTTTTTTTTTTTTGTATGGGAGGTGACACGCCCACTGCCCATTTTTCAAACAACGAATCACATCAAAAACCGTTTGACGTGCATAAAGTTTCAAGATTCTGGCTACCATAGTACTCTAGATATATGATGATATGTATTTACCATGTGTAGGAGATGCCATGCCCACTGATTTGAACCCGCTCATTTTTCAAATAACTTCACACACTCGTCATTCGTGAACTCAAACCCGGTTTCAATACTGTCGGGCTTATAATACTCCAGATAATATTTTTTGTATGGGAGGTGCCACCCAATCCCATTAACAACCAATTGACGTGCAGAAAGTTTCAAGACTCTAGCCATCATAGTAATCTAGATATATAATGATATGTATTTACCATCTATGGAAGGTGCCACGCCCACTGATTTTATCCCCCCCCCCCCCATTTTTCACAAAACTTTTCAAACTTATCATTCGTGAACTTACATCTAGTTTCAAGACTGTCGGGTTTAAAGTTTTCCATATAATTTTTTTGTATGGGAGGTGCCACGCCCACTACAATCCCGCCCTTTTTTCCACAACTACTTACATTAACAACCAATTGACGTGCAGAAAGTTTCAAGACACTGGCCATCATTGTACTCTAGATATTTTTTGTATGGGAGGTGTCACGCCCACTAACCCAAACCCGCCCATTTTTGATGCAACGACTAACATTAACAACCAATTGACTTGCAGAAAGTTTCAAGACTCTGGCCATCATAGTGCTCTATATATATATGATGACATGTATTTACCATGTATGACAGGTGCCACGCCTACTTTTATGATACCGCCCATTTTTTGTCTGTCTTTTCACATTACTAACTTATGTACTCCTACAAAGATTCATGACTGTTGCTATCATAGGGCTCCAGATGCATTTTTTATATATGGGAGGTGCCACGCCAAAAATATAGCCTATTTTACTTTACGATAAAAACTAAAATTTCAAGAAGATCGGTCCCATGGTTTAGCCACTTATTAGTGTCAAATCCACAAACAAACCCACAAATTTAATTTTTATACATATATACTATATATATCCAATTAGTCGGATATAAGACCATTTCTCTACACTCATGGTATCATATAGTCGATCTAGACAAACTATAATTATAGCCTACAACACTATTGATCAGGGCATACCGACTTTGTACTGGTGTTTGTAACCACCAAAAACATTTGGTTTATTATGCTGACCGCCTGGGTGTCCATCAGGGCGGCCCTTCATTATATGGAGAAAAAAAAGTGTTATATTTCATATTCTTTTGCATAAATTGTCTTTTATTAGCTTTGGGTCATTTGTGGATCTTCTTATTTTATTTAAAAAAAATAAAATAATTTTAGAACAAAATTGGTTAAAAGTTGTTTTAATTTATATTCGCGAGCAATAAGCAGACTATTTTACATTATTTTGATCCCAAGAGCACTGAAGGGTTAAATAAATAAAAACTAACCGAATTATTGTTCTTAAGTTCTAAATTCGATGAAAATTTAATAGAAAAACTCGCTTTCGGTAACTTTATTTAAAAACGTCTTAAAATCCAAAACGGGCCTTGGCAAATAATGGGTTAACATTCTCGGATTTATCCCAAATTTTAGGAGCGGAAGTTCTACATATTTGGTTATTATATCTTAAGCGTCGCATCTAAAAATTCAGCAGCTTTTACAAAATATTTGAATTTTTTTTAATGAATTGTCTTTTATTTGCTTGGGGTCATATGTGACCCCAATTCCAAAAGGGTTAATGGGGTCATATTATTTTTTTCCGAAACCCTAGGCTATTAAAACAAAATATAACATCTAGAAGTAGACAAGTGATGAATTTTTGATACAAAGTATTTAGAAATAGTACATTTACAGAATATTTTACAAAAATCCCATTTATCTCGAAATCCGCAAAAATAAAATCCTTGTCCAAAAAATTCTGGCATTAGGATTTACCTAAAAATTCATACAGTTAATCTCTAACATGTATTTAACAAGGCTTTAAAGAGCTGGATCAATTTTTTGAAGTTTTGTTTAAGAAAATTTTTCAAAACTTGAAAAAGGAGTTTTCAAAATTTTATCAAAAAAAATTTCCATTTTCGGTCTCAATGCTTAATAGGTTAACAAGGTGGTGATAAAGCAATACTTCATATCTGAGTACTTACAGTTATAGAGACTAAAACAAAATGTTAGCTTTAATTAATTTCTTGAAGTTGAAACAAGTAAGAAAATTATAGTCGGTCTAGACCGACTGTACGATACCCTATACCATGCGTTTAGAAACCCTATCTCTTAGGCCCAACTAACTGGACATAGAAAATAGGCAAAAATCAAATTTGAGTGGGATTTTTATTAATTTTTTTGGCTGCAGATATGAAAAAGTTCATATCGGATGCTATATCTATATGGGGACTAGGTCCAAAATTGGACCAATCCTGATCATGTTTGGTAAAGTCTCTTGTATTTTGCAAAAATATATACAAACAAAATTTGAGAAGAATCAGTACATTATTTTTGTTTTTAATAGATTTAAGTGATGATCGGGAAGCAGTCTATGTGGGGCCAAAGGGAGCATTTTTGGACTACTCATTAGTGGATGTAATGAACGCATACAAACCCAATTTGAGTAAGATCTATATGACAATTTGGATATTATGGCAATTTATGTCGATTTCATAGGGGTAATTTGTATGGGGGCTAGGTCTGAACATGGACCGATTCTCACCAATTTCAATACCATTCATCCCATGGCCGATAAAAGCTTATATGCCAAATTTCATCAAAATATATTCATATTTGCGACCTGCAGTTTGATTACAAGGTTTACATGGACACACAGACGGACGGACGGACGGACATTGTTAAATCAACTCAAAAAGTGATTCTGATTCGATCGGTATAATCAAAGATGTGTCTAGGTCAAATATTTTTGGTTGTTACAAACAGCAGCACAAAGTCATTATACCCAAACCACATAGTAGTATAGGGTATAAAAATGCCATCAAATTTCATGATCTAGTTTTTTTTTTGCACAAAAGTGATCTGGGGCATATGCTATTTCTCGCCGATTTTTTATTAGATTTCGAAGTTTTATAGCTTTTTGGAAAGATAATTTAATACTGATCTTGAGGATCATATAACAATTGTCGGAAAAGTGAAACTATAGAACGAAATTTTCGTAAAATCTGAAAGAAAGTCATATTTCCCCAAAACTTTGTATTTCCCTCTTTTTTTGCTAATCGCATATTTGTAGGGGGTGCGACCAAGAGTTTGAACACTTTTTTATTAAGGGCCACCCTAGGTCCATGTAAATCTTGTAGTTAATCAAACAATGCTATTGAAATTGGTGAAAATCGATTCATGTTCAGTCTTAGTGCCCATATAAATGACCCCTATAAGATCGACTTAAATTGCCACACTGTCCAAACTATCGTATAGATCTCGGTGAAATTGGGTTTGTGTATGTTAATTACATCCATTTATTAGTAGTCCAAAAATAATGTACCCGATCTTCACTTCAATCTATCAAAAACCAAAATATTGGACAGATTTTTCTCATATTTTGTTTGTATATATTTTTGCAAAAAAAAAGCTACCTTGGCAAATATGGTCAGGGTCGATCCTTTGCACTTCTTCATAGCCGAAGGCAAAACAAAATTAATAAGAATGGCACTCAATTTGGTTTATGTTTTTTTTCTAATCTAATTAGTTGGTCCTAGAGGAGAGGGTCTCTTAAGGCATGGTATAGGTTATCGTATAGTCGGTCTAGACCGACTATAACTTTCCTACTTTTTTTCTTTCTGGTTTTATATGTTATTTATTAAGAATTATCCTTGACATTTTGGTACTTTAATTTTTGAACTTTAACAAATTTCTGTTCTTATGTCGAAACTTCTACTAGCCCCATGAGCAAGCGAAATTCTATTCATTTCAGAACTGTTAAAATTTTAATGTCTTTTCTTTACAATTTTAAAGCTTTTCATAAAAAATGCCATGAAAATCGTAGAGTCCGTATGACCGCAAAAAAAGTTTTTGTACTAAAATCAGAATTTTTAGAAGAAAGTTTGTCTTTTGATTTTGTATGTTTTATCGCACTAAGAATGTGCAGTTAAGAAAAAATTGATTTTGTTCATAACGATACTTCGTACACCTATAAATTTTTGATAAACAATACAAGTGAGCCTAAGTTATTGATTTTCATCAAAAAACGAAAATCGAATATCTGTCATTTAAGTCATTCACGAGCTCATGGTTTCATATCATGTGAACTTGTAATTTTTAAAAGAACTATTACCGATCATTATTCATTTCTTCTGTTTCATTATTCAGCTTAATTTAATCTGTCCCTCAAATACAACTCAGCACAATTTATATTTACAACAAATAATTTGTTAAAAATTACAACAATAAAAAATTTTATTTTATTTTTAAAATGTAAGGTGTTTTAAATTTGTATATTTAATGTTATTATTGTTGTTTAATAGTTTTTTGTTTTCGATTTAGTTTCATGTTTACTATTTCACACTTTAAACAACAAATTTATAGGTTTTTCACAACCATAGCAAAAGACTGGTTATAAATGAAAGCAAAAGTAAAGATTAACATTTTGTGGGTATTTAGCTATAAAATTAAAAAAAAAAATATGAAAACAAAGCACAATGAAAAAAAAGACTTAACAATGTAATAGTTGGTTGTTGGCGAATTGTATAAACCCTACGCAATTTTCAATATAGTTTAGATAAAATTTACAATAGCTGGTCCATCTAGCTTCTGCATTTACTTTCGAATCGAATTTAATCTGGAACTCATTTTAATGAATTTAAATGGAAGTTTTATATACACCAGCCTTAATTATAGAGTAATTTGAGTAATTACTTCTAACTTTGTGTTTCAGTAGTGATTGGGAAAACAATATTTCATAAAATTTATTTCAGATTAATTTTCTATTTCTATTTCATGGAATAAAGACAATTATTTATCTTTTTGTTCTATAAAAACCATCACTAATAGTTAGCATTATATTCAGTGATTGTAAATATAGTTTGGATATGATGGGCACACTGGTTTCAAAATGCAATTATATAAATATATATAATTTTTGATATTCTACATTTCTGACCGCTGAGTTGATGCTTCAAAATAAGCAGCAACAACATATTCTTTTTGTTTTTTAAATTTTAAAAATATCTCTTTTTACGACATACGATCATAAAATGACCTTTCGCATATAATATTTTGCTACATGTCGTTGGTAAAGATGTTTCAATCCTTTCAAATGGGCCCCAATTAGAATCACAGGTTAACAAGCTTTGAAAATAAACGCAATTATTTTGGGACCACTTCACATTACGTGGCGTTACATTTCAGGAACTTTCAGAGCTAGATCACCAAACACCCAGTTTAACATATAACATCTTAACATATAGTTTGTTACACTTAAGACTAGACCTCGGAATTTACATATTTGGATATTTTGTAGAGTGAAGATATTGAACTTTTTATTGGACAAAATTTACTTTCGTTGAAAAAAGGATAGCAAAACATGTGCATTAGACATATGGACATTTCCAAATTGCGATTTTTGGGATAGGTGGGGTCCAGTTTATTACCTTTCAATATAAAACTAAAAAATGTGAAGTTTGGGGACAATCGGATAACGAAAAGTCGCGCCGGAAATATTATAATATAAAATTAAAGACAAGCAATACTTATTGCAAGTCGTAAGTTATTACAGAAAACAATTTGAATCGCTCACTTAATCATCCTTAAATACACCAAAATAAATAGAATAGAATTTTATATTTCATATCTTTTGAATAAATTGTCTTTTATTAGCTTTGGGTCATTTGTGGGTCTTCTTATTTTATTCAGAAAAATATAAATAGTTTTTATACATAAAATAATTTTATAACAAAATTGGTTAAAAATTGTTTTAATTTATATTCGCGAGCAATAAACAGATAATTGCACCAAAGGAACACCAGGAACACTGAAGGGTTAAATAAATAAAAATTAACTGAATTATTTTTCTTAAATTCTAAATAGTGGTTTCATCGAGTTTAATAGAAAAACTCGTTTTCGGTAATTTTTATTTAAAAATATCTTAAAATCCAAAGCTGGCCTTGGCAAATAATGGGTTAACGTTCTCGGGTTTATCCCAAATTTTAGGAACGGAAGTTCCAGACATTTGCTTATTATAATTTAAGCGTCGCACAGTGGACCATATTTTGAGAAGGCGGCCAAAAATCATTTTTTTTTTGTTACCGATTTTAAAGTTCTGTTATTCATTTGAAAGTAAATACTAGTAAACCTCGGGAGCCAAAATATTGCGACTCTATCTCAACTATATCACAGCGAACAGGGTCTTCGAAAATGGGCTTTCTCAGTATTTTGCTAAAATTAAAAATTTCTTTGTAAATTTTTATTTTTGAATGACTGTACCTTTTTTGGTTTAAAAGATTTTGAAGTGAAATAAATTTTGTATATTTTTGTGGCTTCCATACTATTAATGTTAAAAATGTAAAATCACTGAGTCCGAAATTTAAAAAAAAAATTTTTTAAAAAAGGTCCAAATTTTCCGAAAATCTACTTAATAGAGCATAACTTCTCCCAGTCAAAAGCAGTCAGAAAAAATCTTGCACTCTTCTATAGTCCGAACCCTCCCCTATACTCCTATACCCCATTATACACCCGCCAGTTTCCGCCCGTGTGCACCAGAACAATTTTTCTGACCTAAGGTTAGATATTTTCTGCAAAATTTATGAATACAAAAGATGTCCACTATGTGGTTAGGATATATTAAGTTTGAGGCGATGTTTGTAGCCGCCAAAAATATTGGACCTTTATCCATCTTTTATTATACGGATCGACTCAAAAACACTTTCTGAGTCGATTAAACGATGTCCGTCCGTCCGTCTGAGTGTTATGAATACAAAAGTTGGTCGTACCGGTGCACCGCGGTGTATTTTTTTGCATGTCGGTAGAGTTGTCAGGAGTTGTTATATACTTATAAAAACGGGTTGAGATATAATGCGCTTAATTGTTACAGGTACATTTACATAGGTATCTTTCAAAAACATTAATAGTCTGAATTAGAGTTATATAGTTTAAATACCTGACAAAATGGGAAATAATTTAAATAACAGGTAAATGGTAAAAAAAAGGAACTTATTTTTGAGAGTGCATCTACAACTGCCAACGAAAGTGGAACTTATTTTTGAGAGTGCATCTACAACTGCCAACGAAAGTGGAAAAAGGGTCGACCAGCAAAACCAATTGACGGATGTAGTGAAAGATCTCGAAGGCGCAAGCTGGAGAATATCAATGAAGAAATTTCTCAAAAATTATTAAGGATTCATTTTTGCACCAAATTCAACCAACCCAAAATAAAAAAAATAAAATTTAAATAATTGAAAAAATAGCAGAAATAAAATTGCAAGATCTCCTTGAACATACTGCAGAACGATTGCTAAATACGCTTGATACTGATCATTTAAAAAAAATTCGTAATGGCAGCATTACTTTAATTTCTAAATGGGGATGTGATGGATCCTCTGGTCATTCAAAATTCATCAGATGCTAATTTATTTATGGTATCTTTCGTTCCATTGCGCTTAACAAAAAGTTATAGCGTCTTAGAGCCGTCAACTAGTAGAGCAACAGAAATTGATATATGGAAAAATGAAATTACTTCTTCAACAAAGTATTGCAGACCAATAAAATTTGCATTCAAAAAGGAAACCAAAGATGTCATAACTGAAGAAGTTCAAAAAATAAAAGCTCAAATTAAGGAACTTCAACCAGTAATATTTAAATTTGATGACCAAGACATTGAAGTACATTTTAAAATGTGTCTCACAATGATTGATGGAAAAGTTGCACAACCTTTAACTGGAACAAAGTCAACGTCAAGCTGCATTATATGCCAAAAGACATCAAGTCAATTAAGCCAACACCCACCAGAAGACGATAGTTTTAAGGAAGCCTACGAATTTGAATGTCCCCTCTTCATGCTAGAATATTCTTAAATTGGGTTATGATTTGGAATTTGGTCCGTTAGGCGAAACAGTGAGAAAAAACAAAGAAAATAAAGAAAAAAGAAAGCAAAAAAAAACAAATTCAACAAAAATATATACAGCTAGGCCTCGTAATCGACTGCCACCCACAGTTTATAATATATATATATATATATATATATATATATATATATATATATATATATATATATATATATATATATATATATATATATATATATATATATATATATATATAAACAATATGCTACCAATAGGAGATCTATCTGAAGAAGCACAAGAAAAAAGGAACAAGGACTACAGATTCTTTCGCGAATACAACACAAGGAAAATGTCCAGATGTTGTACTAATGAAGACCTCATCACTATTTTGTTGTGCACTTCAGATCCATATATGTCCAACATTCGTCAAAAATGGAAAACTACCTCTATTGAATTAGACGAAGAAGCTAAACAACTTTTAGAAGATGAAAATCAAGGCTATTTAGAAGAAATTTTTACTAAAATTGGTTGATTTAAAGTACTTTTTCATTACACTAACAATAAGTTACACTTTCTTTATATAGTTAAAAAATTTTCTTGATTTAAAAATTTATATATTTTGTAAATTTACAATAAAAATTGTTAAATTTCATAAATTTACCATAAAAATTGATATAGAAAAATTTAAAAAGACAATAAAAAAAAATTTAGCTAAAGCAAAAACATACGAGTTTTTCATTGGACCAATATAAGGACCAATATAAGGTAACTTTTACGTTCGCTGCTTAATAAATTATATTTTAACTCGGGATCTTACAAAAAAAACAACCTTTGGCCCTTGTGCACATTAGGACTAAAAAGTTTAAGGGGGCCAAAGTTTGGCATTTTCTGAAAAAATTAACTTAAAAAATTGTTAAAAAGTATTAGTTGTAAAATTAACTGAAAAAATAAGATATTAAATTTAAAAAACCTTTCTTTTTACCTTTTAACACTTTACTTTTGTACTAAAATTCAACTACAAATGAAAATGTATTTTAAACCCTCCGTAACTTTTTTATTTTCTGTCGAAAATTACGTTTTATAGCAAAACTTAAAGGCGAAAGTCTCACCTAGCAAACAAAAAAAAACGCATATCAAAATTCCAATCCAATCAAAAGTTATAGATATTTGACCGCCTTCTCGTCGAATGGTCCACCGTGCGTCGCATCTACAAATTCATTACAAAATATTTAAATTTTTTGAATAAATTATCTTTTATTAGCCTGGGGTCATATGTGACCCCAATTCCAAAAGGGTTAATGGGGTCATATTATTTTTTTCCGAAACCCTAGGCTATTAAGATAAAATATAACATTTAGAAGTAGAAAAGTGATGAATTTTTGATACATAGTATATAGAAAGAGTACATTTACAGAATATTTTACACAAAACACAATTTTCTCGAAGTCCGCAAAAATAAAATCCTTGTCAAAAAATTCTGGTATCACAAAGTTAATCTGTTTAACAAAACCTTAAAGTGCCAGATTTATTTTTTTTAATTTTGTTTAAGAAAAAGGAGTTTTCAAAATTTTATCAAAAAAATTTCCCATTTTCGGTCTCAATGCGCAATAGGTTAACAACGTGGTAATAAAACAACACTTCATATCTGATAAGTTATAAGCATAGAGACAAAGGATATTATGGCTTTAATCAATTTCTCAAAGTTGGAAAAAATGCTATCAAATTTCATGAGCCAGTTTTTTTTTTGCCACAAAAGTGGTCTGGGGCATTTGCTATTTCTTGGAGAATTTTTATTCGATTTTGTATTTTTAAAGCTTTTTGAGAAGATAATTTAATACTTATTCCGATTCTTATAACACCTTGTCGGAAAAATTAAACTATAGAACGAAATTTTCGTAAAATCTCAAAAAAAAAGTCATATTTTCCCAATATAAACACACTTGAAATTTTCAATCGATTTCCGGCGCGACTTTTTTTATGCGATTGTCCCCAAACTTCACATTTATTAGTTTTCTATTAAAAGGTAACAAACTGAACCACGCCTATCCCCAAAATCACATTTTCATTTTTAAGGACCACTCTAATGTGCATATTGATTTTTTTTTTATATTTGCATCAAAAAAATATGCCAAAAATATACCAAATATGGTAAAAATATGCAAAATATGCTAAATACCATTATAAAAAAGTAAAAATTATACTCAGATTATGGATTGCACAATATATTTATATATTAATACATGAAGGTAAATCCTTTTACCACTTTTTAAGCAAAATGCGCTTAAGGAGGAGTGTAAAATTTGGCACAAATATAGATCATATGCAGGAGAAGTGCAGAGTGATAAAATATAGAAATGATATGTGTTAAAAACATATTAAATTAAATAATATAAAATATTTATAATAAATAATTTTGTAAGAGCCTAAAGGTATGCTAATCAATTTTAGCCAATTCCCAGTTCATCACCTGTGCATTTATTATTGATGGTTTAAAAAAGAGTACATTTTAAAATTGATTAGCATACCTTTAGGATCCTATAAAATTATTTATAAACAATTCCATTTATATTTCAAATATTTATAATGAAATTTAATGAATTTTATTTAAAAATTAACAATATAATTAATTTTATTTAAACATTCATAAATTTTTCATATATACAGATTAAAATAATATTGAAAGAAAAAATTTAATGTAAAAATAAAATTTCCTAGAATATGCACTCGAATTTCGAGTGCTGGGCTCTGCTAGAAATAATAATTTTTGTAAATTTTTTTCGAAATTTTCAATCGATTTCAGGCGCGACTTTTCTTTATTCGATTGTCCCCAAACTTCACATTTATTAGTTTTCTAATAAAAGGTAACAAACTGGACCCCGCCTATCCCCAAAATCGCATTTTCATTTTAAGGACCACTCTAATGTGCATATTGATTTTTTTTTTTTTATATTTGCATCAAAAGAATATGCCAAAAATATACAAAATATGGTAAAAATATGAAGAATATGCTAAATATCATTAAAAAAAATTGCAAATTATACTCAGATTATTGGTTGCACAATATATTTATATATTAATATATGAAGGTAAATCTTTCTACCACTTCTTAAGCAAAATGCGCCTAAGGAGGAGTGTAAAATTTGGCACAATTATATGGAGGAGAAGTGCAGAGTGATAAAATATATATATGATATATGTTAAAAATATATTAAATTAAATAAAGTAAAATATTTATTGAAAAATTTTATAAGAGCCTAAAGGTATGCTAATCAATTTTAGCCAATTCCCTATTCATCACCTGTGCATTTAATTAGTGATGGCTTAAAAAAAAGAATACATTTTAAAAATGATTAGCATACCTTTAGGCTCTTATAAAATTATTTATTAACAATTCCATTTATATTTCAAATATTTATAATGAAATTTAATGAATTTTATTTAAAAATTAACAATATAATTAATTTTATTTAAATATTCATAAATTTTTTATATATACAGATTAAAATAATATTGAAAGAACAAATTGAATGTTAAAATAAAATTTGCTAGAATATGCACTCGAAATACGAGTGCTGGGCTCTGCTAGAAATAATAATTTTTCTAAATTTGTTATTCTTAGGCTTTGTCGCTTTTCATATAGAAGCAATTATATTTTTGAAAATTTTCATATTCAACTGGTTCATACTTCTTAATTTTAAAACAGTTGTATTTAGAATCGCTATCTGTGTAGATTTAGCCTGTGTCCGTTCATCTGTCTGTCCGTCTGTGTGTCTATGTAGACATTGTAACCAGACTACAGGTCGCAAACATGAATATAGTGTGATGAAATTTAGTACATAAGCTTCTAACGGCCATAGGATGAACTGAATTGAAATTTGTTAAAATCGGTCCATGTTCAGACAAATTACCCGTATGAGATCGACTTAAATTACCATAATATCCAAGTTATCACATAGATCTCGTTCGAATTGGGTTTCTGTATGTTTATTACATCTATTTATCAGTAGCCCAAAAATAAACCAAATAATACAATTCTTAGCTATAGCCCACATATGGACTTATTCCCGATCTCCACTTAAATCTATAAAAATACAAAAATATTGCACATATTTTTCACAAATTTGGTTTGTACATCTATTTGAAAAAAAGTGACCTTACCAAACATAGCCGGGATCGGTCCCCATGTAAATATAGCATCCGATATGAACATTTTCATAACCGAATGAAAAAAAAGTAATAACAATGACACTCAAATTTGGTTTATGCTCTAAACGCATGGTGTAGGGTATCATATAGTCGGTCTAGAATTTTCTTACTTGTTATGGTTGAAATCACTAATTAAGAACCGGAAACTCTTACATTAGGAATATTATAGTGATTTCTTTCACTTTTATGATACAGGTAGTCCATTTCAGTGTAAAATATCTCTCCACGGGCCTAAGCTCCGGACGGTTTAGAGGATTTGCATATCATACAAAAACCACGTTATTAATCTTGTATTATACAAGAGTTTTCATAGGATAGGATTTCAAATCGGGCCAACAATATGTGGACACAATATGCTGACTTATTAATGGAAGTAGTGTTCTTTGCAAACACTCCATAATATAAATTTATGTATTTATGAAGCCCGACCGCATATTTCCTGCCATACCAGGATCTTTTTTGATAATTTTACATAAACTTATATTCAGCGTTTCCTCGAGCATTAGCAAAAAAAATGTTGACCCGGAAGCTGTCAAAAATCTGCCAGTAAATATATTTCGACGTCCATTATGCTGCAGGAGTTTTTTTTATGAAACACGAAATTTTTACAAAGTTCCTGTCTGGGAAATTTAGCTTTAATTTTTTCCTCCAATAGCCTAAGTATTGAACTTACTGACCTGCATCTCCACCGGATGTTTTGGGCGCAATTTTCAATATGTGTAGACCTGTGTAGACCTTTATTTCTTTCTTTCGGAACAAGGTTTTCTATCAAGGGCAAAATTTTCGTGTTAACTTTTAATAACATTGCAACCAGACCTTTGTAAGAATAAAATGGATTTTGTTGAAATTATTTAATAAATTTAGCACGTACTTCTATTTTATCAATCATTTTAATTAAACTAACAACAAATGAGCAGAGTAGTCATAGAGCATATAAACTGACATATTTTTCAAAGATGTGAGTAACTTGATAAAAAAAATTTAAACAAGTTAGGAGGGAAAACGTGTGCTAAGATTGTTTCGATCTCACTCTATATTCTTATGGATGGATGTGAGATATGGACGATGTAGTCAGAAGACTTAGAACAATTAGAATTAGATAAAAGAAAAAACTTGACAAAAATATGTGGGCCAATAATGTTAAGATGACGACTCCTATCGATTTTGATACAAGCATGAAATAGAAAATCTCATTAATCGAAAATATATATTTCGAAACTGAAATTCTCAGCAAATAAGAGTACGAGAAGAAATAGCAACTAACTTGTTAGTTATTAAACGAGGTCCATCCGATTCGAGACATCGTGGGCGCTCAGAAATTGCTAGGTATAGAAACTTGGGCATCGCAAAATCAAGACAGATATATACGAAAAGAAAAAGTTTAGGAAGTTCTGGTAAACTCTTTCTTTTAACTCATAATCTCTGTCTGTCTGTCTGCCATGGGGCAACTCCATTCCCTCTCATCCAATTGATCTAAAACTTACCCCATAAGGTTAAAATTTTTATAACCAACGAACAGATTTTCCCGACCACCTTTTAATCTTATGAAATTTAGTTGTCTTTTTGCACCTTACTCAACTAAGATAAACGTAAAATTTTGGAGTTCCAGCTTCTGTTGCTCCTGAGATATGGCGCGTCAAAAAATAAAAAAAATTATTAAAAACACACATAAGTGGTCTGCCATTATAATTTATATATCAAAAAGTTTTTAACATACAAAATTTGTCTTATTTTAAAGGTATTGAGAATAGCTTTCAAACTGCATTTAGTTAAATTTTTTTTCTGAAAGGTCAAAGGTCTCTGTCACATGATTTGAAGTTTGGGAAGCTGTATCTCAAAAATTGAAATTTTTCAAATTCCTGATACTATTCTCTGCATTTTGTACCAAAAATTTTGAGTGAGCTCTTATTAGTTTCTGAGATATTGATAAAAATTTGAAATTGTTTAAAAAAATTTTATTTAAAAAAAAAAAATTTTTTTTTTTTTATTTATTTGGGTGATATTAAATACATATATTATTTTAGACAAGTAAGAAATATTTATTTTACATATATATACGAGGGCGGATCAATAAGTCCGTGACTTTTAGAATGAAACACAGTTTTTTTTTTGCAAAAAAAAATTATTTTTCAACATAATCTCCTTTTAGCTCAATACACTTTGTCCAATTTTTGTATCCCTTCCAAAAAATATGATATTTCGAGGTCCATAAAATAGGCATTTGTTTGATCAATAATTTAACTTTGAACTCAATCTCTTTTCACCGAGCCATTTCTTTAGGGTTGGAAATAGGTAATAGTCACTGGGGGCTAAATACGGAGAATATGACGGATGAGGTATCAATTCGTAGCCCAATTCGTGGAATTTTGAAGTGGTCACACGATTACGTTTATGGTCAATTGAGAGCAAACGCGGCACCCATCTTGCAGACAGCTTTCTTAAATCCAACTGATCATTTAAAATCGAAAACACATTTCCATATGAAATGCGTAATGTATCAACAATCTTTCTTTTTTCGACATTTTCGGCTGTATTGACCTCAATTGGCCGTCCAGAACGTTCAGCGTCATTTGTATTTGTGCGACCACAACGAAAGTCAGTAAACCACTTTTTTAGCACTGAAATTGATGGTGCAGTGTCCCCATAGTATTTACCAAACTGTTCCTTGGTTTGATTGACGGTTTTTTTTCGCAAAAAATAGTGTTTAATGATCACTCGAAATTCACTTTTTTCCATTTCAAAAAAAACCACGAGGTTGTATGTTTTGAACAGCTGTTAAATGCAAAGTAAATGACGGAACTTGCTAAAAATGTTATAGTAGTCTACTAGCAGGTGGTACTTCATGGGAGCACTGTTGCATTTCATATAACTATGAGGGAAGTTCGAAAAGTTACGGACCTATTGATCTGCCCTAGTATTACAGACATATGCGATTAATTAATTGTAAATTTCAATTAAAAATTCTCGGTCTTCGGAGTACAATTTTACTTTAAGTTTTAATTTTCTTTCGGAAACACTCATACCATTGAAGCGGGGTAGTAATTAGGTCCTGCATTGGATGCTGCAAACTGGATCGGCGAGCTTCTCTCATTAGGTTCGACCACCACCATCGCTAGGGCCTTTTCCATGGCTTGTGGCAAAAAAATGCCATTCGGCTGGAAATCCAAAATCGTCTTAATGATGACATAAAGACTATTAGATATAATTGGTATGCTCTAACTGGCCATTCTAAAGGGTGTCGCGACAAGAACGCAATTTTTAAATTTTAAATAAAACACAGATATTTAAAAAAAAATCGTGAAACTTAATTATATCGTAAAGTAGACAGAATGAGGTTATGTATGGAACAATATAACGTGCAGATGGCCCCCGCGGCTTTGCTGGCATGCACGCAATCTTTTAATGAAAGTTTCAATGACCGTTTTGCATAAATGCTGCGATATTTCATTAATGCAGCGTCCAATTTCCTCTTTTAAGGCTTGAGTCGTCGTCGGCTTATTCGCGTAAACCATCGACTTTAAAAAAACCCCAAAGAAAAAATCTAATGGTGTTAAATCGCACGATCTAGGCGGCCAATTCTGATCTCCAAAACGCGATATAACACGACCGGGAAATGACTGATGCAGCAATTGAATTGTTTCTCTGGCTGTATGACATGTGGCGCCGTCTTGTTGGAACCACATGCCCTCCACATTCATTTCTTCAATTCGAGGCAAGAAAAAACTGGTTATCATTTCACGATACCGAACACCATTGATTGTTTGCGCTTGACCTGCCTCATTTTCATAAAAAACAGGTCCAATGATTCCTCCAGTCCTAAAACCACACCACACAGTGACACGTTGAGGATGTATTTGCTTCTCGTGAATCACTCGAGGATTTTCCTCACCCCAAATGCGACAATTCTGCCTATTGACGAAGCCATCAAGATGGAAATGGGCCTCGTCACTGAAGATGATTTTAGCGGCAAAATCAGCATTTTCATGTTGTCTCTCCAATACCCAATTAACGAACTCCCTTCGCTGTCCATGGTCAGCTGGCTTCAGTTCCTGAGTCAATTGAACTTTGTATGCATGAAGATGCAAATCTTTCGTCAAAATTCACTGCATAGTGTATTTGGAGACAACAATTTGCTGAGCTCGGTGTCGAATTGAGGTGGATGGAGTTTGAGCGACATCATCACGTACAGCTGCGACATTTTCGGTCGATCGACCTGGTCGATGGCGCGTTGTTGTCTTTACATCACTAACAGACCCAGTTTCGGCAAATTTATCCATTAATCTCTTTACAGTTGACTCCTTTGGAGCATTATTGTGACCCCAAATTGATCGCAATTTGCGAACTGTAGCCGCAAAACTTTCACCATTTTAGTAAAACAATTTCACAATGAGAATGCGTTGTTCATTCGTGTAGCGCTCAATTTTTACTAACCTCGTACCTTCTACTAGCAAACAATAACAATTGTTCAAATGTCAAACAATGACACTTCGAATGTTGCGAAATTTAAAAATTGCGTTCTTGTTGGGGCACCCTTTACTTGTAATATATAGAAATTGGATATAAAGTAATTTTGCTAAAAAAATATTTGTTATTAAAAAAATTGATAAAAAAAAAAAATATTAAAAAACAAGTAGAATATTATAGTCGGTCTAGACCGACTATACGATACCCTATACCATGGTTTAGAGACCCTAACGCTTCGGTCCAACTAATTGGATATAGAAAGTAAGCATAAACCAAATTTGAGGGGAATTGTTTTTAATTTTTTCGCTGCAGATATGAAAAAGTTCATATCGGGTGCTATATTTATATGGGGACTAGGTCGAAAAATGGACCGATCCTGACCACATTTGGAAAAGTCACTTATATTTTGAAAAAATGTACAAGTCGAATTTGAGAAAAATCTGTGCTACATTTTTGTTTTTTCAATAGATTTAAGCGAAGATCGGGAAACAGCTCTATATGGGGCCTATAACTATGAATTGTCCTATAGGGATTCTTTTATCACTACTGATTAATGGATATAATAAACACATACAAACAAAATTTGACTGCGATCTATATTATAATTTTGATCTTATGGCAATTTATGTCGATTTCATAAGGGTCATTTGTATGGGGACTAGGTCTGAACATGAACCGAATTTCATCAATTTCAATAGCATTCATGCTATGGCCGATGAAAGCCTATATACCAAATTTCATCAAAACATATTCATATTTGCGACCTTTAGTTTGATTACTAGGTTTAAATGGACACACAGACGGACGGACGGACGGACGGACATCGCTAAATCGACTCAGAAAGTGCTTCTGAAAGTGATTCTGAGTCGATCGGTATAATAAAAGATGGGTCTAGGTCAAATATTTTTGGTAGTTACAAACAGCAGCACAAAGTAAATAATATATACAATTTTTTTTAAACAATTTCACATTTTTATACCCTATACCACCATGTGGTTTGGGTATAATGACTTTGTGCTGCTGTTTGTAACAACCAAAAATATTTGACCTACACCCATCTTTAATTATACCGATCGAATCAGAATCACTATCTGATTCGATTTAACGATGTCCGTCCGTCCGTCCGTCCGTCCGTCTGTGTGTCCATGTAAAGCTTGTAATCAAACTGCAGATCGCAAATATGAATATATTTTGATGAACTTTGGTACTTAATCTTTTATCGGCCATGGGATGAACGCTATTGAAATTGGTGAGAATCGGTCAATGTTCAGACCTAGCCCCCATACAAATGACCCCTATGAAATCAACATATATTGCCATAAGATCCAAATTATCAACAAATCTTAGTCAAATTGGGTTTGTATGTATGTATTACATCCATTAAACAGTAGTCCAAAAATGATCCCTATTGGACAACTCTTAGTCATAGGCCCCATATGGAGCTGCTTCCAGATCTTCACTTAAATCTATCAAAAAAAAAAAAATATTGCACTGATTCTTCTCAAATTTTGTTTGTATATATTTTTGCAAAATACAAGAGACTTTACCAAACATGATCAGGATCGATCCATTTTTGGACCTAGTCCCTTTATAGATATAGCATCCGATATGAACTTTTTCATATCTGCAGCCGAAAAAATTAATAAAAATCCCACTCAAATTTTGTTTATGCTTATTTTCTATATCCAGTTAGTTGGGCCTGAGAGATAGGGTCTCTAAACGCATGGTATAAGGTATCCTATAGTCGGTCTAGACCGACTATAATTTTCTTACTTGTTATCAATAACTCTGGAACTAATAAGAGCTCACTCAAATTTTTTTTCGCACGAAATGCAGAGGAGACTATCGGGATAAACACATATATTTTTTAGAATTTTAAAAATTTAATTTCTTGAAATATAGCTTCCCAAACTTTATATCGTGTGATAGTGACCTTTAGCCTTTCGGAAAAAAAATCGCTTAACTTAGTCTTAAACTTATTTTCAATACCTATTAAATGAGACCAATTTCGCCCTTCTACGTTAACAAGAAGATATAAGCAAAAATGGCAGACCACTTATGTGTGTCTTTAATGATTTTTCTACTTTTCGAAGCGCCATATTTCGGAAACCACATAAGCTAGACACATAAAATTTTTGAATTTATATTAGTTTGTACAGTTTGTACAGTTATTTTGTACAGTTCAAAGAGGGTAAGGTTGAAAATTACGTTTTTTCGTTGCTTTTAAATGAAATTACCCCATAGTCTTATCGTGACTATATATTAATTTTGGGGTAGTCACGCACAGGAGTGATTTAAAACCCATTTGCCCTTATCCGATCGATCTAAAACTTGCTGAGAAAAATGATTAACTTTGAAATAGTCAGGCATAGTCACGGGGTGATTTGAACCCCATTTCCCCTTATCCAATCAATCTCAAACTTTTTCCACAGACTTATTGTCACCAAATATTAACTCAAAGATAGTCACACACAGTCACGCACAGTCACGGAGAGATTCAAAACTCATATGTGCATAAGGAACGAAAGAGGTTTAATAAAAACTTTGTTTTTATGGGTTAAATTATTTATTTTCCCAAGTTTTTCCAATCATTTGAATAGTTTTCGATTGCTTGACAATCACAAATATTTTAATATTGCTACGTGTGGGGCAGACTTATGGACGAATATTTATGACACAAATTTTATTAGTACATTTTGACTTGACAGTCAAACAGGGAATGACTGGATATTTTTTGAGTTACTTTAATGAATTCGATGCTAAACAGAAGAATGTATATAAACGGCTTAACATTCTGCTGCTAAAAAACCTCCGGAATTCTAGATGGTTGATGATGTTACCAACCGAAATACAATTAATATTTTATCTCTATGTAAAAGTGGAAAAAGTTAACAAATTTACGAACTCTCAAAACAAAAGCACTGCAATGATTGCCGGTCTTAAACTAGCTGTTGTTGTTACTTTTTTTTTTTTTTTTTGTTATTATGGTTTTAGCGTATTTTAATAGTTGTTATGTCATATGGTGTTATGTTGTTGTATCGGTGTTTTTAGGTCTTAAGTTAATTTTGCTCTGCTGTGACTGGCTCCAACGAAATTGAAAGATAGATGTAAGCGAAAGATCATCGTAGAGTAATTCCACTAACCGACTGCGAGTCATTGTGACTATGACTACAACACGTACAACGTTCAAACAGAACGACAACAACCTAAAACACCAACAACTCAAATAATATACTCAGCTCAAGTCAGAAGGTGCGCTGGAGTTTGTTATTGTTTTTGCTTTCAGCTTTTCAATTTAAAAATCTTGATCAGCTTATATTATAGTGTTGCTATTGTTAGTGCTTTTGTGAGTTTTATGTTGGCCAAGTAGTTGAACATGTTTAATCATACAACTGTTGTTCTGGTATTGTTTCAATTTCAATTTAAATTTGGTTTAACATGCGTTATCAGGCTGCTTAAATCACGTTTCTTATGAAATTCATTCAGTCAAACAAACACAAATAGCCATAGTCTAGTAATTACCATTGACATGGTTATTTGAATTTCTTGTTTTATATTCTAATAATTTTATTAAATCAAAAATGATTCATATACTAAGTTGTCAAAAACAATAAAAAAAAGCAGCCTACAATAATGCTATAAAAATAATTTCGGCTTCCATTTTATTATTGTTGGGGTTCAGGTTTTTTATATGAAATTAAGAACTTGTTTTAGGTTTAATTACTAATTTACGTTTTTGCAAGAGTGATAAAAAATAAACCACAAAACACCTTCTTTAGAAGGTTGTCGTCAAAATATTTAACAATTTATTCAATTTGTATTCATTACTGTTTTTATTTTATTTTTTTCACACATTAAATTATATATCAATTTTTGTTTTATTTGGCTGGCTTAGAAAGGCTTACTAAATGGCTTATATACAGTGAACAACAGTGAAAATGGTTCACCGTGATCAAACATTTTAAAGTGAAAAAGTTTAATAAATCTTTAAGAAAGAGCAGTTTATTGTATTTAAATAGCAACTAAATAACGTTTGGCACAAAAATTAACATTAAGCGAAGTAAGAGAAAACAAGAGTGTTAAAATCGGCCGAATCTTTGTGGCCCTCTACCTGGGTTTGACGTTTATATTAATATCTGAACTTATTCACTATTTATACTCGTATTTGGCCATATCTTGGCACAATAATGCCCTATTTAGGCCATTTTATATACCAAACTGTCCGAAATAAGGACAAGCAATATTATCTTATTTTTTTTTTTTCATTCAACATTAATTTTATTGATAAAAAATATTGTACATAAAGAGTTACTTATGCTAATTCAGCTAAGCCATTCGGCTTGTCTGCAGGAAGTAAAACCAATCCACAGCAGATCCTACAAATTCCATTACACCCAAAAAAGCCCCATTTGGACTTTATTACGCACAGTGGCTGAAAAACCCAAAACTCTGTAAATTTTGAACCGATCAAAATATTTTAGTAGTTTTTTTTTTGGTGGATAGATATTTCGTTGAACTTGACTCAGTTTTAATTTCATTAAAATTGATTGAGTATTTTTTAAGGAATTCTAGGTACCAAAATACAACTTTTAATTACACCCTATACCACTATGTGGTTTGGGTATAATGACTTTGTGCTGCTGTTTGTCACAACCAAAAATATTTGACCTACACTCATCTTTAATTATACTGATCGAATCAGAATTACTATCTGATCCGATTTAACTATGTCCGTCCGTCCGTTCGTCCGTCTGTGTGTCCATGTAAACTTTGTAATCAAACGGCAGGTCGGAAATATGAATATATTTTGACGAAATTGGGCATATAAGCTTTTGTCGGCCATGGGATGAACGCTATTGAAATTGGTGAGCATCGGTCCATGTTCAGACCTATCCCCCATACAAATGAAATCGACATAAATTGCCATAAGATCTTACTCAAATTGGGTTTGTATGCATTTATTACATCCATTAATGAGTAGTCCAAAAATTATCCCTATGGGACAACCCTTTGTCATAGGCCCCATATAGAGCTGCTTCCCGATCTTCACTTAAATCTATCAAAAAACAAAAATATTGCACTGATGCTTCTCAAATTTTGTTTGTATATATTTTTGCAAAATACAAGAGACTTTACCAAACATGGTCAGGATCGATCCATTTTTAGGCCTAGTCCCCATATAGATATGGCATCCGATATGAACTTTTTCATATCTGCAGCCAAAAAAAAATAATAAAAATCCCACTCAAATTTGGTTTATGCTTATATTCTATATCTAGTTAGTAGGGCCTAAGAGATAGGGTCTCTAAACGCATGGTATAGGGTATCGTATAGTCGGTCTAGAATTTTCTTACTGGTTTTTTTTTTACTTTTAGCATGATATAAGATTTCTTTAATTTTTTTTTTTTTTTTTTTTGTTATTTATAAAAAAAAAGGTAATATTTGGATTTTAATAAATACTAGTATAGCCAAGCACTCAAAATTCGAGTGCAAATTTCAGGATATATTAATTTTTCATAAAATTATTTTCTTCCAATGTTTTTTAAATCTATTTATGTATATAAAAAATTTATGAATATTTAAATGAGCCTAATATGGCGTTCACACTTAAGTGTTTAGCGAAGTGTTTAGTGTTTATGCGATAAACAAGTCAAATTGAGATGTTTTCCCATACATTTTTTTGTTTGGCTAAACATCTCAATTGAGATGTTTAAATCTTAAACACCTCAAAAACCGAAAATATGACAGAGTTGTATTTAACTTTGCGCATGTTCAGTGCAATATTTCTCATTTTTTCCAAGTTGGCATCCTTGTCTTTTTAACATTACTATTAAAGTGGCATTACAATAAAAAAAATACAATACAAAATACAATACAAAAATTAAAATAACGCGTCTATATTGATAATTTCATCATTAATATAATTTAAGTAGTTGGCCGCCAATTTAATGATATAATTTTTATCAATTTTCTAAATTTTATAACTTTTCAATTGATTTTTATTTTTGAAACAGCTGTTCAATCTGCTGAAATGTTTAACTTAAACACACTAAATCAAGTGTGAACGACTGTGTTTTGTTTTGCAAAACATGAGCTAAAACACCTCGAAATATCGTAGTGTGAACACCATATAAAGGTATGTTAATCGATTTTAGCAATTTACAATACAACACAGAGCGTCTGACATATAATTAATATCACTCGTATTAACAGGATGTAACTAATTATTATAAATATTTCATTTTATTTAATTTAATATATTTTTAAGACAAATTAAAGATAAATTTTATAACTCTCAGCTTCTCCTTCACATGAACTATAACTATGCCAATTTTCACATTCCTCCGAGCCCGCATATTGATTAAAAAGGGAACTAAAAATGTACCTTCACGTACTATAAGCATTTCTTGTAACAATGAGATTTTTTAATGTTTACATCCAAAAAAATTTGTACACTCAATATAATGTTTACACTCAAAAAAAATAGCAAAATCAACTGGAATATTTGCTATTATTACTGAAAAATTAAAAAATTTTAGCTGTCAAGTTTTGCAAATTTATTTAACTCAAAGAATATTTACACTTAAAAGAACGTTAGTAATATTATCTAAAAACTTTGCTAATACTAATGAAAAATACATTATTTTTTGCTGCCAAATTTGTTAATTTTAGCAAAATAAATCTGCTGAACATTAGCCCATTGATTCTCATTTTGAAATTAAAATAAGGGTTTTATTTTCTGAATCTTTCATAAGAAAACCTTTTAAAAATAAAAACTGCAATAGACTTTAATAGCATTTGCAACAATGGGATATTCCGTTTATAATTATTTTTTACTAATACTATGTTTTTTGTACTTAAATAACAATGAAAGGCAATTATAATGAATAATTAATTTGATTCAAATATTGTTTGCAAATATTCCATATTTTGTTCTGTGTTATTTCTGTTCTTTAGTAGTTTTTTGACTTCTATATCCCGATGTTCCACTTTCCATTGATTTCGAATACTGGTAACGAACGGATCTGACGTTGCCAATAATATATTAAATAGATCTTCATTTGTGGAATTTCGTAAAATTGTTCTAGTATTGTGCTCTCTACAAAATCCGTAATCCTTATTCCTTTTTTCCTGAGCTTCCTCTGACAGATCTTGAGAGCTGTTGCATACATATTTCTACATGGGTACTTGGTTGTATATATTTTTGCAGTTTCCTTAGCATAATCTGCAAATTTTCTTGAGTCAATTTCTTCATTGCAGGCAAGTACTTCTAGGATTATTTTAAATCTACTCTTGTTATTTCAGATGCTGTTTCTGGATCTGAAAAGAAGATAATCCAAATTCATATGCATCAGTATTATATAATGATTTTGTTGGGACTTGGTTTATTTGGGTTGATGTTGCTTGACATATGATGCAGCTGGATGCAGCCTTCGTGTTAGTCAAAGCCTGGTCTACTTTTACATCTACCATTATGAACATTAATTGGTAGCTTACCTCATTTTGCTGCCCATCAAACTGTAATTGTAATGGCTGTAATTTTGCAATTTCGGCCTTGATATCACTAACTTCTTTGTTAATGGCATCATGAATTTCTTTTTTGAATGCAAATTTGATTACCCTCCAGTATTTCGTAGAAGATGGTGTCTCATTTCCTCAAATATCCTTTGTTTGCGTCGTACTAGTCGAAAGCTCTGAATCTTCCAAAATCTTTTTCAATCGCGATGGTACAAATGATACCATAAACATATCTGAGTCCGAAATATTTTCATACACTACTTGCTTGTATTGTTTTTGTCCGGAAGAACCATCACATCCCCATTTACAAAAAAGAATTAACTTTTTGTTTCTATTGACATTCTTACTTACAAATATATAAAAAGAGTGGTGTATTTTGTAAGCAGATATCATTACTGGTAATAGAACAAATAATGATAATATTAGTAAGCTATAAAATACCTAGAGCTCAAATTTAACACACCATTTTACACTTTATAGGGCTGTTTAAGTTACCGTAATTTGAAATTTTTTTGAGTAATTTCATTAAAATGAAAAATGTGTTCTACTGACAGGTCGTCACGGGTACAAAATATATGCAGAGTTAAAGAGGACACTTTCACCTTTCTCCGGGTGATATACGTTTCTTGTTCCCTAGAAGTCCTATTCCTCTAAAGTTGAAATTTGACAAAAATATTGTAGTTTAATAAATATTTCATAACACCCCTAATATTAATCGGTAGGGCTGTGTTCACATAAAACGACTAGAGATTAGGATCCTATCAACCTTGCCAAAAGGACCGCAAGTCATTATCGATGATAACTTCCGAGTAGTAACCATTTATTTTTGCTAAAAAACCAAAAAAGTCACCTTTTTCTGAGATTAAAAAAACCATTGAGTTTGACAGCATGCCACGCCCACAATTAGCAATAGTTTAATCTAATTTGTTGGCTACCTCAACTTGAATATATTAGCTACAAAATCGCGTTAAAGTTTCAAAAATCGGTGACAAAAAACATTTGACTTTTGGCCAATGAAATCAAACTTTCAGCCACGTGAGTCACTATATTATGCTGATAAACCAGCAACAATTGAAGCCTTGGAGGATAACACTGTTCGTGTTATTTGTGACATCACCGTATGGCAATGCTCGAAAGAGTTGCCCATCATTGGACGTCAACAATGCGCTTCGTCAAGAACAGCCGCGGTGGCCATATGAACAAAATTATTTTCAAATTTTAATGCCATGTATGGATCCTTCGAATAAAAAAATTTTTTGATGAAAATTTAATTTTTTGTATTACTTTTAACAATTTCAAGTTCTAATAAACTGGAGCTGTCCACCATTCCATTTCCCTTGGTCATAGTTTTGATTGTGACTCAACGACTGTATTGGCAACGCAAAAACAATACCATAAACGGATTATATTGGAGTCGATTAACATTCAGAGACGAAGATCCAGTGTGAATCTACGAACTGACATTGGTAATTTAAATCCAGTCTACACTCAATTATGGACCTTTTGAAAAAATTAGGGGTTAAAAAAAAACTGTGCCTCATAACAAATTTATTTAAATATTCGTGAACACCATGTATTTTACTTAAGTTCCACATCTGTTGTATTTTTATTTATTTACTTTACTTCTAAAGTTTTTATCAATAAATTTGGATGCAATTTAATGATTGAGAAAAATTATTAGTATGGCGATAACGAAAAAACTTTTGATGTGACAATTTATCTGATTAATTATATTATATATATTATATTATATTATATTATATTATATTATATTATATTATATTATATTATATTATATTATATTATATTATATTGTATAATATTATACTTTTGTTTGGTAATGTTCCCTTTAATGATTATTTTAGTGGTTTGGTGCTGATGAAGGGATCAAATAAATCCCGAAATATTCAATAAAAATTTGAATTAAACTTTAGTTTCACAATTGAATTTTCTGGATCAGTGGTTTGATAGGTACTTATCGGTTCACATTACAATATTAGTTGAGAAATACTTTATTAAGCTGTAATGACGAGGTAATTTGGAACGTTCTTCGAAAGAATAGACTCAATGGTAGAATTGCACAAAGAATAAAAATTTTGATTGCAGTTTGCAGATTTTACATTCTAGAAGAAAGTTTTACTCACAGATAAGAGCAAATAAAGGAGTTTTCAATAAGAGCGCTGCAAAAGTTTTTTTAAATAAAACAAAAACGGTTTTGGATATCAATGAAATTCTTTATTCCTGTGAAAGTACGTTCCATGCCATTATGTATGGAAATCGATCTCTTTTGCACGGCCACCACGGGCACGCTTACAGAAGTCCAGACGCTGAACCCAATTTTCGACGGTTTTCAAGCATAAATCGGCCGATACAGCTGCAATTTCACGTTCGATATTCGTACGAAGTTCATCAATCGTCGCTGGCTTGTTGGCATAGACCATAGACTTGACGTAGCCCCACAGGAAATAGTCTAACGGCGTCAAATCGCACGACCGAGGCGGCCAACCGACTGGACCATTTCGTGCGATAACACGTTCTCCAAACTTGGTTTCCAATAAATTGATTGTGACATTCGCTGTGTGGCTTGTGGCGCCGTCCTGTTGGAACCACATGCCCTCCAAGTCCATATCATCCAATTGGGGCCAAAAATATTCGGTTATCATTGAACGGTAGCGATTCCCATTCACAGTAACGTGCCGGTCTTGATCATCACGGAAGAAGTACGGCCCAATGACACCGCCGGCCCATAAACCGCACCAAACCGTAATTTTTTCGGGATGCAATGATGACTCATGGAGTACGTGTGGATTACTGTCTGACCAATAATGCATATTTTGTTTATTGACGAAGCCATTCAGCCAGAAATGAGCCTCATCGCTGAAGATGATTTTTCGATGAAAATCCGAATCATTTTCAATTTGTTGCTCAGCCCAAGTCACGAACATTCGACGCTTCTGGTGTTCAAGCGGCTTCAGTTCTTGCATCAATTTGATCTTGTAAGGATTTAGGCCAAGATCTTTTCGCAAAATTCGCCATAACGACGTCACAGAGATGCCCAACGCTTGAGAACGACGTGTGAGAGACACATTTGGGCTTTCTTCAACTGAAGCCTCAGCGGCAGCAATATTCTCGACACTACGGGCACTTCTTTGTCTCACTGGCACGGGAACATTTTGCACTGTGTCTGTGGATTCAAATTTTTCCACTAGACGGTCAATTGTTGATCTGCTAGGACGATTATGACGACCAGAAATTGGACGTAGAGCTCTTAACGTTGAGGCCACTGACTCCGAATTTCGGTAGTAAATTTTAATAACTTCGACTCGTTGTTGGCTCGTATGTCTTTCTATCATGAAATGGCAAACCTTACTGAAGAGAAATGTCAAAAGAGCGGCAAGAAATATGGCGTCGTTTGCTGTCCCTGTCTTTCTACTTTTGTAGCGTCCCTGTTGAAAAACCCTTTATATATGGCCCAGATGGTAGAGTAAACGTTTGGAGAAAACCCAATTAGGAAATGAACCTGAAGCCTTTGCGTTCGACAGTTAAACATGATGGCTGCACGTAATAGTTTGGGGTGAATGTTCGGCAGCTGGTGTTGGTAAATGGCACTTTGTTGAAGGGAATATGGAACAAATGGAATATTGAAATATTTTGAAAAGCAATCTTAGTAACAATAAAAAACTCTACATAGAAGAGCAGTCCCAGAACAACCCGACCTGACATATACAGGGCGGTAGCAGTCTAAAAAAATACTTTAATGAAGTTTTAAGCCGCCACGTTATTTGGTGTTCTTCTTGAATCACCCAAAATTTAATGATATCAGTGAATCTGTAAACATGGAAAGAACTGGTCAATATTATGTAAGTTATTCTCTTCGTTTGAAAGATCTCACTCTAATCAATATTAAAGCCGAACTTGATTCTGCCCTGGCAAAGACTGTCCGTCGTTTACGAGCATAAAATATTGGGTGGCAGTGTTTAAACGAGCTGTTAAGACTAACACCATAGTAGACGAAATTCTTTCTAAGTGCATCGTCCTTTGACCGAAAATTTGGAGATGAGAAAGCTGTCAGCACGATGTTCACAACAGAACAAAAACAGCGTCGAGCAGATGAGTTTGGCAATATTTCACCTCAACCAAGCCGAGTTTCTGCATCGACTCGTAACCATGGTCCACCACTTCATAGCTGAACAATTAAGATAGTGGACTGAAATGGAAGAAAAGTGTCCAAAGAAAGCGAAGACAGTTCCAAGCAAGGTCAAGGCACCATTTTTATTAATTATCTTCAAAAAGAAAAAACAATCTACGGCGAGTTCGAATTGCTTTATTACGCATCATATTCACCAGATTCGGCTCACTCGTGTTTTTTCCATTTCCAAACTGGAAAAAATGGCCCGGTGGTAAAAGATTTGCCAACAAGAAAGCAATGGATGGTTTAAGGAGCTAGAAACCTCTTATCATAAATAGGGTATCGAAGCTATTGAATATCTCTGGGAAAAGTGTAGCGAGCTAAATGGAGATTATGTTAAGAAATCAAGAAAAATTTTCCAATATTTGTTGAGTTTTCTTTGTCAGGTCGGGTTGTTTTAGGGCCACCCTCATATCTATCAGGATAATAATCCAAAGCATATGGCTCGAATTGTTAGAGAACACATGTTGCATCATTGTCCCAGAGTAATCAGAACTCCTCCCAAATACCAGATATAAAAATCAATACAAATTAAACTCGAAACTGAAATACAAAAGCTATAAATTTTAAATAAAAATTACTCAAAATAGGCAATTTGGAGGATCGCAATAAAATAAGTCCGCAATATACAAAATGCTAGCGGAATCTATTTCAAGTCGCCGTAAGTCCATTACTCATCAGAAAGAACATCCAACAAAATATTAAAAATTGATTTTTTTTTTCTATTCTCTTTTTATCATACAAGCTTAAGTGGAACATTTGCACTGTGACATGAGCATTTTTTTTATTTTTTTTTTCTTATTGAAAAACAATAATCAAACTAATTTAGCCTCTTTTCATTTGTATATTTATCGTTTTATTACACTGTTGACATACTAAAATAATTGGTTACAGATGCACGACCATTTTCTTTGTTACCTACTGTTTACTTCATGGCTTATTAAGAATTCATATCAGAATAGGAAGTTGCCGAAAAAAAATTAGTGGTGATTTCATAGGAGTTTGTTTTTATTGTTGTTTAATACAATTCGCATTAAATTCTTTTTTCTGTTTTTTTTTGTTTCCACGTCAAAAACCTGAAAGGACAAACAATTAGAAACACATAAAAGTTATAAATGGCAACAATTGTTTATTGTTTCAATGTTAAATGAAAAAAAAAATATATATATAACGGTAAGTTGTTTAATGGCTAAACTTAAATGTCAAAGACTAAAGTTATATTTTGACATTTAAGTTGCCTTAAACTGTACAACTTTTGCCTATAGAACGTGGATAAACAATAAAATAAAACTATAAAATACCAGCATACTGCTACAAACTATAAAAATTGCGCTATTTAGGCAATATTGTTGAGACAGTACTTTTGCTGCTGAAAGTTTATGAATTAATTTGAAGTTATAAAAATCTTTTTAAAAAACTCTAGTTACAAAAGTTCACTTTTCATTTCGATTAAGCTATTTTTTTCCTCTTCATAAGTATATATATGTATAGTATATTGTACTTATATATACAGTGTTTTATATATATTTTACACATAACAGTCATGTTCAACAACGTATAGCATTTGTTCAAAATACTTTACGTTTAAAATAGTATTTAATTTTTTTTTTTAATTTTATTTTTAAATTAATAATATACCTATCAGTCGAAAAAGTTTGAAAAAGTACATATCGGATGATGGGAACTAGGTCGAAAAATGGACCGATCCTGACCATATTTGGTAAGGTCATTTATTTTTTGCAAAAAACATATACAAACCAAATTTGAGAAAAATCTGTGCATTTTTTTATAGATTTAAGATCGGGAAGCAGCTTTGTAATGGTGGCTATGAATAAGAGTTTTCCTAAAGGGTTTATTTTTAGACCACTTATTTTATTTTATTTTATTTTATTTTATTTTATTTTAATTTATTGTATTTTATTTTACTTTAATTTATTTTGTTTTATTTTATTTTATTTCATTTCATTTAATTTCATTTCATTTCATTTCATTTCATTTCATTTCATTTCATTTCATTTCATTTCATTTCATTTCATTTCATTTCATTTCATTTCATTTCATTTCATTTCATTTCATTTCATTTCATTTCATTTCATTTCATTTCATTTCATTTCATTTCATTTCATTTCATTTCATTTCATTTCATTTCATTTCATTTCATTTCATTTCATTTCATTTCATTTCATTTCATTTCATTTCATTTCATTTCATTTCATTTCATTTCATTTCATTTTATTTTATTTTATTTTATTTTATTTTATTTTATTTTATTTTATTTTATTTTATTTTATTTTATTTTATTTTATTTTATTTTATTTTATTTTATTTTATTTTATTTTATTTTGTTTTATTTTATATTATTTTATTTTATTTTATTTTATTTTATTTTATTTTATTTTATTTTAGTTTATTTTATTTTATTTTATTTTATTTTATTTTATTTTATTTTATTTTATTTTATTTTATTTTATTTTATTTTATTTTATTTTATTTTATTTTATTTTATTTTATTTTATTTTATTTTATTTTATTTTATTAAATTATGGCAATTTAAGTCGATCTCATAGGGGCCATTTGTTTGGTGACTAGGTCTGAACATAAACCGATTTTCACCAATTTCTAAAACTTTCGTCCTGTGACCGATAGAAGCTTATGTACTAAATTTCATCATAATATATTCATATTTGTGACCAGTTGTTTGATTACAACATTTACATGGACACTGCTAAATCAACCCAGAAAGTGGTTCTGAGTCGATCGGTATAATAGAGGTGGACCTAGGTCAAATATTTTTGATAGTTAGAAACATCAGCACAAAGTCATTATACCACGACCACATAGTGGTACAGGGTATAATTATGCAAATCTAAATATTTATTTCTACAGAAGTTTATATTCTATTATTGCCAAATAGTCCATAAAATTGTATAATGAATTAGTTTTACTTATGTAATGTATTTATATAAACAAGCAGAGCCCAGCACTCGAAATTCGAGTACAACTTCTAAAAACTTTAATTTTTTCTTCAAAGTGTTTTCTTTCAAAGTTTTTTTACCCTATACAAATATGTGATCAGGGTATAATGACTTTGTGCTGAAGCTTCTTACTATCAAAAATATTTGACCTAGGTCCACCTCTATTATACCGATCGACTCAAAATCACTCTCTGAGTCGATTTTGCGATGTGCGTCCGTCCGTCCGTGTGTCCCCATATAAATATAGCATCCGATATGAACTTCCTCATATTCAAAGGCAAAAACGATAGATGAGGAAGCAATTTATGTCCTAAGGTATGTTTATCTATCTTGCGGAAAGCTTTAACATATCCAAATTATTTTGTATAATGTTGATTACCTGTTCCATAGAGATCCTGACCAATCTCACCAATCTCACATGCACTTTTAATCCCTGACTTTTTTTGCCTGATCTTTCAACCATTTCTGGAGTAGAGCTCTTATGAAGAAGAACTAAACGCTCTAAACGCTTCTGAGCACAAATGAATTTACACTCCGTTAACATAGGATAGCCTCATATACATATTGGATATAGTTGTAGAAATTTTAAGCATTCCACGAGTTATTTTCAAAATATAAAAACGACGCCATCAAGTCTGTATTGTATTTATTAATTGGCGAAAAGACCAATTGCATCGGTATCAAAAAGAGTGGTTTTTTAATGTTAACTTAGATTAGCCTCACACTATTTAAAACAAATAAAACGCAAATTTGATGTTTCGTTTTAACTTATTTCTTTTTTATTTAAATTTTAGTATTATTTTATAGTCTTTAAATTTTTTGTATGCCCTCCTTTGTTTGAAATAACGTCGAAACTTCGGGTTTGCAGAGCATCGTAGAGAGATTTTATGTAATTTAACGAAATTTCAGACCAGGCCGATTTTATGGCATCCACTAGCTCCTCCTTTGTAGAGAACTGCCCAAACGTTTTCAATAATGTTCAGGTCCGGCAAATATGGTGGCCACGATAATATTTCAAAGCCTTGATCCTGAAGCCAGCTCTTTACAACACGAGCAGTATAGATGGGGGCGTTGTCGTGTTGAAAAATAAAAGGAAGGGGACCAAAAATGTCCACAAAACTCCACAAACGAAGTTTGGAGTAACTTGTTGTAATTCGTTCCGTCATTCGCTCAGTCACGAAAACTCAACTGGTAGCTCCATAATACGTAATAGCGCCCCATACCATTACGCCACCCTCTCTGCTATGGTGACGACTTAAAAATTATTCCTCCTTCCTGATATCGTGGAAATAATAATTGTACCCATCTGGGCCATCGATATTAAAACGTTTTTCATCGGAAAAAATTACTCGTTTCCAATCGTTCATTTGATGACCTTGTTGCACTATCCACGTCATGTGGTCTTTTCCAAATTGCAATCTCTGCTGCTTATGTGCGGCTTTCGGTGGCGGCTTTCTTTGAAGTTTTCGAAGCTTTAGGTACTCCGAGGTTTTTATTATATTGTAAATCGTTGTTTTACTGACCGCGACTCCGGCAGCAGCTCCAATTTTACTTAAACTCATAGATGAATTCGAAGCCATTTGGAGAATTTTGCGTCTAACTCGAGGTGAAACCTTTTTGAATGTCTTGCCTTTGTACCGTGTTCCATATTCTGATGGATTTTTGAAATAATTGTTTATAACTTTTGGGCTTCAACCAATTTTTCCAGCAATAGCGCGGCTAGAAAGCCCTTGATCGTGATACGCGTCAATTTTTGCGATTTCCGTGGAACTAAGAGACGGTTTTTTCCCCATACTTTGTTTTTACCAAGAACAAGTTTGTCTACCGCAATTAAACGTAATTTTTTTCAAAGTCGCTTAACAATCAAATAATAATTAAGAATCCTCCCCTGAGGCTAATCTAAGTTAACACTGAAATATTAAAATTGTTGCTGCTTGTTACGAAAACAATTATGATAGTCCCGTTAACTTTTACCGACCCATTTGGAATTTTTGTTAATATAACAACAGAGTACCGTCCTGTCAACGACATTAATACATATTTGCTAGTTATTAAGGAAACACCAAAATTGTTACTTTTCTTTAAAATTTTATGTGAGGCTATCCTATGTTTACGGAGTGTACGACCGCGTTTCAATTCAACTATTCTATATTTTGTAAACTTTATTGCATTCCGTTTTTATCTCATCGTTCCATTTTAAATTCTTTATTTTAACTCATACTCTCTGTATGTCTGTCATGGGGCAACCCCATTCCGCTTCATCCAATTGACCTGAAACTTGGCCCATAGTCTTGTTGTGACTATAAATAAATTTTGGGGTAGTCACACACAGTCACGGAGTGATTTAAACCCCATTTCCCCTGATCAAATCAATCTGAAACTTTGTCCATAGACTTGTTGTGGCCAAAGATTAATTATAGGATAGTGACACACAGTCACGCATAGTCACGCACAGTCACGAAGTGATTTAAACCCCATTTCCCCTCATCCAATCGATCTTTAACTTGGTCCATAGACCTTTTGTGACAAAAGATTAATTTTAAAAAAGTCACGCAATGTCACGTACAGTCACGGAGAGATTCAAATCTCATATGCGTTTAAAAAAAAATTTGGGTTAAAATATTTTCTTCTTCAAAAGCAAATATCTCATCACTGCTCATAATCAAAATTTCCATTATTGTAAAAACACAAAAGTTGCTGGTTTCCAACAGAAGTAAATTTCATTTTAATGGCGAAGCATCGCGAAATTTTATTACGAATTATGTGATGAGTTGTATTATCTACGCAAAGCCGGGTACTTCTCATACAGCAAAAATGTTTATTTCCCTAAAATTAATATTAACTGTATGTACGAAATATTTTTATCGTGCAAATATTATTCAGCCGCACAAATTTTAATTCCAGATCAAATTTGCGATTCAAAAAAATTTGTTTTCTTAAATCCTTTTCTAATCTTCATAAAAGTTTTATATATCGTAGACAAAAAAATTACTAAAATTCTTAATTGTTTGGCATGCCAGAAAAAGTAGGGAAATTCTTCGCCATGAACGAACAAAACGATTTTTGAATACATCAAGTTTCAACTAGAGCCGATCTCCTGCTTCCATTGAAAGTTATTTTAAGCCATTTCCAAAAATCGCAAAATAATATTATTAAAAATAAATCTTAATAAAGTGGTTAAGAACTACATTTTCACAAGTGCTTTAAAATAACACTTGTATTGATCAATTTATAATTATTCATTTGGCTTAACATAAAACTTACTTCATGACCACAAGTCGCATTGCCCAAACTAGATGTACTTCTCTACTTTATAAAAACCATGTTGAATTCGTCAATGTTGACTATATTTTGCCAATAAGCTTTTTGCTGGGATATGGTTTACAGGTTTTTATTTATTTTCATAAAAATCAAAAATATGTCACTTACCTAAAACAAGAAAGAACAAAAAAAAATTTCATTAAAATTAGTTAAATTCAATTACAAATTGTTAAATAGATACAACTCAAAGAAACATCTCGTAACGTTAGTATTGCATATAAGAAATGTCATGCTCTCAAAGAACAGGAAGCTTAGTCACCGAAGAATAAATAGCTCCCACATAACAAATATTAAATAATACTTTTAAAAGCACGTAACCAGAATACACAAATACCAAAACAAGTGAAAAATGTTAAATAATCGTGGTAATTATTGTTATTTTATGCTAAACAGCTTTGGTAACTGTATATACGAATACTTAGTATGTTAACAACTTGATGCCATTGTGGCATATTAATATTGTATATTAACAACAGCAAATTATAAACAAACAACTAAAAAATTTAACAACTTTTATTTACATTAGCAATTTGTATGCAACATACATTCATATTGAATACGTACGAGTATAATCGTAACGGCTTTAAAAAGAAACAATGTGTTTAAAACGGTTTCAAATAAAGTATGGAAAATACAACATTTTCACTTGAACAACGAAAATTAATTATTTGTTTATTATGAGTAACGAAAATTATAAAAAAAAAAAATACATTAAACCCTAAAGACTTGAGTGTAAGATAATATTAAAATATAAATATAAAAAAAAAAAATTTAATTTTTTTTAATTTTTTTAAGAGAAGCACCCGCTTCACAAAGCCTGATTTTTCATCATTATGCCCTATACAGCTATGTATGTGGTGAGGGTACAATGAGTTTGCGCTGATGTTTGTAACTACCAAAAATATCTGACCACACCCACCTTTAATTACACCAATCCACTCAGAATCACTTTCTAAGTTGATTTAGCAGGAAGGACGGACTTCTATCTGTCTGTCTGTCTGCTTTTTTGCGTTATAGATATGGAATCTTCGAAATATACTTTCAGGCTATGCTTAGTATGTAGGCCAATTCACCAAAGATGCCTACATACTCGACTAATACCCCCATCCTCCGTTTACAATCTCCACGGTACTGCCATCAAGTATTACTTCTCGGGGATGATCAGCTATCACAGCTGTTTTTCATCTCATCCTACCACTGTTTCTTCAGGATTGCATTGCCATCAGGACCGTGCGAACCTTCTTTGCTGTTCGCAGTGCCTCTAATACTATGCTTATAAATTTACCGGCTGCAACCCAGTTAGCGAGTATCAAGATCTCACTTATGTGGAGTTCTAGTTGTACTCGTTGGTCGTAAAACGGCGGTCACATGAATACTACGTGCTCCGCATTTTCCTCCCCATAGCAAACATTGTGGCCATTTCGTGAACTATCTTTTCCATAGTGATATAAGTAACTCCAATAACCTCCGTGTCTGGTAAGGAATTGTGTCATATTGTAGTCAGTCTCTCCATGGGATTGATTGATAGGTCTTCCTTGCCATTATTTCATAGACTGATCTCTTTCAGTTTACATATGCTCCGTCGCGGAACGGCAGGAGTTTCGTTATTTGCCTCGTATATCTCTAATATAAATTGGGATTTTTCCCGCTACACTCTGGCTGTCTACGAAGATATTGTGCGATATCCATAACACACACTAAAACAGCTTCTTCTGAATATGGACACCATGTTTTTCTTAGATGTGCTGTTGAGAGCTCTCTCTCATACTGACGATCGAGATCAGCACCAGTTGGAGTAATAGTCTTCGACTCTGTCGAGATCCCATTTGCGACATTAGTTGCCATTTTGCACGCATAATCCATATACATTTTGAAGAACAGGGGGTTATCATTCATTATGCCTCCAATGAGATTATTTCGTTAATGCAACTAGAATCTGTAGGGACTCTCCCTTTTTTTCACTCTCATATACAGCTTCGATCTTGTGTTCCACCAGTGCAAGTTCAAATATCTCCAGCCAAACTTTTATCATCCGAATGGCCTCGTTTACATATAAAGGGTTTTTTAACAGGGCCGCTACAAAAGTAGAAAGACAGGGACAGCAAACGAGGCCATATTTCTTGCCGCTCTTTTGACATTTCTCTTTAGTTAGGTTTGCCATTTCATGATGGAAAGATATACGAGCCAACAACAAGTCGAAATTATTAAAATTTACTACCGAAATTCGGAGTCAGTGGCCTCAACGTTAAGAGCACTACGTCCAATTTATGGTCGACATAATCGTCCTAGCAGATCAACAATTGGGCGTCTAGTGGAAAAATTTGAATCCACAGGCACAGTACAAAATGTTCCAGTGACAATGAGACAAAGAAGTGCCCGTAGTGTCGAGAACATTGCTGCCGCTGACACTTCAGTTGAAGAAAGCCCAAATGTGTCTCTCACACGTCGTTTTCAAGCATTGGGCATCTCTGTGACGTCTTGTTGCGAATTTTGCGAAAAGATCTTGGCCTACATCCTTACAAGATCAAACTGACGCAAGAACTGAAGCCGCTTGATCACCAGAAGCGTCGTATGTTCGTGAATTGGGCTGAGCAACAACTTGAAAATGATTCGGATTTTCATCGAAGAATCATCTTCAGCGATGAGGCTCATTTCTGGCTGAATGGATTCGTCAATAAACAAAATATGCGTAATTGGTCAGACAGCAATCCACACGTACTCCATGAGTCATCATTGCATCCCGAAAAAATTACGGTTTGGTGCGGTTTATGGGCCGGCGGCGTCATTGGGCCGTACTTCTTCCGTGATAATCAAGACCGGCACGTTACTTTGAATGGGTTTCGCTGCCGTTCAATGATAAACGAATATTTTTGGCCCCAATTGGATGATATGGACTTGGAGGATATGTGGTTCCAACAAAACGGCGCCACAAGCCACACAGCGAATGTCACAATCAATTTATTGGAAACCAAGTTTGGAGAACGTGTTATCTCACGAAATGGTCCAGTCGATTTGACGCCGTTGGACTATTTTCTGTGGGGCTACGTCAAGTCTATGGTCTATGCCAACAAGCCAGCGACGATTGATGCTTGAAAACCGTCGAAAATTGGGTTCAGCGTCTGGACTTATGCAAGCGTGCCCGTGGTGGCCATGCAAAAGAGATCGATTTCCATACATAATGGCATCGAACGTACTTTCACAGAAATAAAGAATTTCATTGATATCCAAAACCGTTTTTGTTTTATTTAAAAAAACTTTTGTAGCGCTCTTATTGAAAAACCCTTTAGTTGTATATCTAGGTATCTCACTTCTACTACTACCGCGACGTCATCTCCAAAACCAACAACTGTCGCTTCGTCGGGTACTTTTAGGCCGAAATTTCCGTCACACATGATGCTCCACAATAACGGTCCTAGAGCCGAGCCTTGAAGATCTCCTGCCATAACAACGTATGACTCTGTAGCCCTGTCATAGTGTCGTATCTGAGAAATGAGCCTTGACCATTCGTATCAGATATTCTGGCATATTTATTTTCCGCAACGACGATACGACATGCTTGCGTCCATGTAAATCTTTTAATCAAACTACAAGTCTTAAACATAAATTTGTGTTGATTAAATTCTGTGTATCAGCATTTGTGGGTCATTGCACGACCGGTATTGAAATTGGTAAAAACCCGTACGTATTCAGCCCTAATTCCCATACAAATTAGCTTAATTTTCCTTAGGATCCAAATTTTAATATAGATCTCAGTTAAATTTGGTGTGCTTCTCTTAATTACACCCATAAATTAGCAAAACAAACGATGTGCGACAATTTTTTAATGATAGTCCCCATATAAAGCTATTTCCCGAATTTCAATTAAATTCAACCAAAAATATTGCACCAAGTTGGTTTGTATAAGTTTATGCAAAAAATTAACGACTTTTCAAGTATAATAGTGGTAGTTCTATGTTTCGACCTATTATCCAATATGAACTTGTTCATATCTGCATACCACAAATTATAAAAATAACACTAAAATTATTATTATTACTGCTTATTTACTATAACTAGCAGATTCCAGCGCTCGAAATTCGAGTGCAATTTCTAGGCAGCTTTATTTTTCAACTTAGTTAATTCACAGACCAACACTTTAATGGTTTATTATTGTTGTAAATGAAGATAACAAACTCATTAACAAACACATTAACAAATTTAATAAAACACACATAGCATATGTACAATTTTATGTATGTGTTAGTAGCAACTTTAAAAGCAATTTGCTCAAAATAAAGGGAAAAAATTATAAATCTGTAAATCTGCAAAACGGCTAAAAAGAAATACCTTTCAAATAATGTACGTTTGGTCAAAATTAGGATAAGAAGGTAGAACAAAAAATCGGTCACAAGAAATCGCCTAGCCTATTAATATAATAGATTAACGCCATGTTATACGATATCGTATAGTTGGTACAGACCCATTATAATTTCAATTCTTGTTTTATTAAATTTTTATTATTTTTTGTTTGCTTGTAAAATTGAAAAATTTTCTTCAATCTGAATAAATATAATTTTTCAAATATGATTTGAAATATTTTATCTGTGTCATTTGAAAAAGAATCTCGTATTTTCACTATAAAAATTGGTTTCGATTAAAAAAAATTAAAAAGAAATAAAATTTTAATCATCTAAATGGAAATAAAATTCCAAATATTTTAATTTTATATTGAAATAAAATTGAAGTTAAGAATATCCGGCTCAAGTAAATATTGAGTAATCAAGAAAATTTTAAATTGATTCAATCAAATTATTGTATAAAAAAAAATTTGGATAATTAAATTCGGCTGTGCCGAGCTTTTGGTACTCTCCACTTGTGACTTGAACTCAATATTATAACCAATGTACATTTAACAATCTAATGCCGATAATTAACCTATAAATTCTAATACCATTTACATTTAGAATTAATTATTTTTTACCAGTATTTATTATAATTTCTTATTTCTGTGGTCACAAGCGATAACCGCCTAAGTCGACTTAAGAACCATTTGAGTTATGTATGCTGTCATATTCTACTAAAAACGCTTTATATTTACGTCAAATCCACATTTCTCTAACACTTTTTATTAAATGATTTTCGCCAATTTGAGTTATGTATACTATCATATTCTACTAAAAAATCTTTATATTTACGTGAAATCCCCATTTCTCTAACACTGCTTTTTAAAAAGATATTAATACAAATATTCTGACCTAAGTCGTAATGAAGCGCTATTACATTTATGTATATAAAAAGCAATTTTTCTCAAAAGCATGATATTCGAGTTAGGCGGTTATTGCTTGTGACCACAGACTTATTGTTTTTTTAGGTCATGTTTTAGGTCACATCTTGGCACAGTGATGCCCGATTTACCCGATTTTAAATACCAACAAGCTCAAAATGGTGAGGAATATTATTATCTCAAGCTTACCCAGGTAAATGGTATATTTTCTAAATGAGCGCGATTTCAATAAACGGACGGACAGACGGATATTACTATATCAACTCGAGTTGTGATAAGGACCAAGAATATGTATTTATGGGATCGCAAATTGATTTTTCGATTTGTTACAAACAGAACGACAAACTGATATATACTCTCTGCACAGTGGTGTATGAGAATTTTAAGTTTGTTGAGTTATTATAAGCTTCAGAAAAAACTCTAGACTTTATTTATTTATTTTTCTCTTATCAGTTTTTGTAATATAAATATTTTAATAAAAAAAAAAGGTTCTCTTGTTTTCTAACCATTTTTTTACACTTAGTTAAAAATGAAAAATTAATAAAGATTAGACGAAGTCTGACACCTGCTTGGGCAGCATTTCCACCACTAAAAAAAATGTTGGCGGTGGCGCCATGCCGGCTTTAAGCTGCACGATTTGGACCTGTGAATACTTGGAGTATAAGAATACAGACACTCCCATGAAGCAAATGCTACAAATACAAGGACCACAACAACAACAACCATTGCAACTATCATGTAATATTTAAAAAAAAATTTAATAACAACAATAACAAGAACAACATATAAAAGTCATATTTTTTTAAATAGTTTTCTTACATTTTTATGGATATCTCTGGACTTATTAAACCAATTTTGTTTATTTTGAACAACAATCTTCTGAGGATGTCAGTGAATCATTTTCACTAAAAAGAAGAGATCCAACTGAAGTATTGAGGGCATGATTGTGATTTCAACAGACGGACAGACGGACATCACTATGACATCCAGCGTTTTTTATTTTTAATTATTACAAATGGAATAACAGACACTGGAGTGAAGGGAATAAAAACAAATATTTATATAAAAAATATGATAATTTGTATTAAAATATGAAGAATAAAAACAATTAAGGACTGCGTTTGTAACAATTGTCCATTTAAAAATGTAAGAAAATCAACGATTTTAAAAAGTAACTGAATACAACAGAGTCTTTGTTAAGAAATGAATCAAACTCAAGATCAAACGTTTTTACTTTTATTTATTTAATCTTATGAAAAAGTTCTACGATTAAGAGCATTAGCTGCCAGGGCATTATCTGCCAGCACGTTTTTTTACTTTTAATATTTAAATAAAGCACATTTGTTTCAAAAATCTATATGTATAAAAACTGTTGTATATATACATGTGTATATGATCCGTATGAACTTCAAAATGGCTGGACCGATCTTGATGAAATTTTCCGGAAATAATCAGAATAGCCTGGCGGGTGAAACTGTGAGGTGTTAGTTTTGGTGTATGGGCGGAGGGGCGTGGCAAAATCAAATTTTAATATTGTACCAATAATGGCATCTATATATATGCGGCGTTTCATGTCAAGTGACCTCACTTTTGAAACCTATGTCTTCCGATCAGGATAGTCCTATTGGATAGTAGTTTAGACACAATTTTTTAACAAGATCGGTTGACATTTTGGCCAGACAGGTGTTTTTTTTTCTCATCCATATAACTTTTTACCTATTGTTCTTAGAAGAATTTGTCCCAAATAGTTTAGAGAGCTATTTTTTCATTCTTTCGAAAAAAAAATTTAAAGAAAATAAAAAAAATGTTTTGACTTTCCTTTTAAATCAAAAATTTTGTTGACATCTTTTTAAAAGAGGCCCTTTTATTGCTCAAAAGAAAGCTTGGATTTTTTCCTTTAAGAGCTTTTTGGTCGCTTAGTGGGATGCGAGTGGGATATCCATCAAAAAAATGTTTTGTAACTCAAGACAACGGTTTTTTAATTTTTAGCATATGGGTTAAACCATCTGAACTCAACTTAAAATATGGCTGTTTTTTACATCACTGTTTCCAAATTGGCTGAATTTTGGCAGGATTAAAGTGTATCCGAGAAATAAGAAAAATCCTAAATTTAAGTTCACTGACGCATCTGGATCCGGAAATATGAGGTCTTGAATATCGGGAAAAACTATAAAAATGTACAAAGTTGTACTTACTTAATTATCATTTTCTTGATTAATATTATAGTGACGCAACTTATCAAGGTCGCGTTTGAAAGGTTAATTAATTACCTTTAATTTGATATACAACATGATTTTTTTTTGGAAAGGTCAAAGGTCACATCTCTTGACCTATAATTCGGGAGGCTGTAGCTGTAAAAACGACAATTTTAAAAATCTGAAAAAAATATATGTTTAAGATTGGTTCCTTCCCTAAAGTTCCAAAAAATTTCAGACTGGGGGTATGCTTGGATCCAGAAATATTTATCATAGAGTAAAGGTAGATATTTAACAAGTGAATTATTATTATTATGAATGCTGTTGTTGCTGGCGTTGTTGGCGTTGTTGACATTATTATAATGAATGCTGTTGTTGTTGTTGTTGTTGGCGTTGTTGACATTATTATGATGAATGCTGTTGTTGTTGTTGTTGTTGTTGACATTATTATGATGAATGCTGTTGTTGTTGTTGTTGTTGTTGTTGTTGTTGTTGACATTATTATGATGAATGCTGTTGTTGTTGTTGTTTAGTTTTATTATAAATGTTTTCAATTACAAATTTGCTATCAGCGGAATAAATTTTAGCTTGTAATTGTGTTTTTGAAATTGGTATGAAGCTGTGCTGCTTTTGAGTTCCCGGAATTGTACGTAATCCTATAAATCTATCAGTTAGCAATTTATCTTCTTCTTCATAATCTTTTTCCGTTAAATATGCAAAGTTGCAGTTCTGAAGAGTTTGCTGACACCAATTATACAAGTGGAGAGGAGTAGTTATCTGATCTTCGAATGGGCGTTGCAAGCTGGCTCTTCGTGCTTCACGCTTTACCGTTCCCCCAAGACCATCACTAGGTCCTTTGCCGTGACTGGTATTTTGGTATTTTCAAAAACTTGTTTCTTAAAAACTCATTTAGGTGGCGATGAAATAAATGAACTGCTATGGTATTATGTATTAGACAGTCTGATATTATTATAAAATTTGTAGTTTCTAATTTTCCATTTGATTTGTAATAAATTGCTATTGGGTATAGTGTGGCCTGGCTATTATTCCATAAAAAGCCTTGCACAGAATCCTGAACCACAAAAGTTGCATTTTCGGAGAAGTCGCAAATTACTAAATACTCATTTTCTTCCAACGCAGACTTTTTGTGAGCTATAAATGCACCCTGCTCTTTAGATACGAATGAATGGGGTAGAAGAGTTTGCAGTTTTGTTTTTCGCATAAAGAATCCAGAAAAGAATCAGTTTCTTTAATAATAGTTTGCAAAGAGTCTCTATCTACACTTATCCACTGTTTATATATGATTTCATCAATTTCATTTTCTAATAATAATTCACCAAGTTTCTCTTTAAAATTTTGTATATCTGGACACATGCTACATCTGCCAAGGTAGCAATTTGGGGATGGGGGATTGCATATAAGTCTTTTTAAACAATCTTTATAAGTTTCCAGCACAAAATCCTGCACATTTTCTGTCAATTTTTTCAGGTTTATTGCGTGGAGCATTAGTTTTGTATTTTGATGTATTTTACAAACACATACATTATGGCTTCCTGACGCATCTGCTAGAACCACATTTTTTGGCCGAAATTCACAAAATTTAGAAATTCCAATAGTTATCCCTTCATGTTTTTCTTTAAATAAAGCATAAACTTCTCGAAGATTTCCGAGTAAAAGTCTTTTATTTTTTTTTACTTTTACACCATTTTCTGTCATTGACACGTAGTCTTTACATCCTGGTAGACATCTGCTGACATCATCAGTTTCATAAAAGATTTTCACCACATCAACAATTTCTAATGGCAATCGTTTTCCAAGTTTTGGATTCGGTGTACTCAATACGCCTTCTGTCTCAACCAAGTTTTTTACCTTTCGTGCCATGAAATTTGTTATTTGAAATTCCTCCTCCATTCTTTTCAATGTCCAGCTTTTAGGTAAAATAGTTAAAAGTTGAATTTTATCACTGTTTTTAGTTATTGATTTAAACTTTTCTTTTAGTTGTTCGATTATTTCCGATTCTGGGCATACGTGAGAGGTTGAAGGTGTTGAATTTGGGAAAATGTTGGTTTAAACTGATGTTGTTATTTTTTCTAACTTTCTAGTTGTATACCCTTTTAATGGAATTTTTCTCGAACATATTGGAGATTCTTAGAACTTAGAAATTCGAACATCTCCCGAAACTGATGCTTCACTTTCCGAGTCTGAAGTCTCGTTTTCTGGCTCGTTCATAGATTGAATATTATTGTTTACACTTCCTTTTAATTTATAAAGTTCTCTTCTGCATATATCACATATTTTATTTGATATTGAAATGTTATTACTAATTCCAGTCATCCATTGCTGAACTTTTCGAAGTCCTCCTGCATTCCGGACATGAGCACCTTTTTTAAATGGATTACAACAATATATTGTATTAAATGACATATTGTTTACAGAGGCAAAAAACAATCACTTTGAACACTTTTGGTTTTATTTAAAAATATTGATTTTATACCAACACATGTGGTTTTTTAAAGCAACGTGCTTAGAATGGTTTTTTTTCGTGGTGCTTCCTTTGATTTCTCGTTTTTCAATAATTTCTCTATATCCAAGTTATTTGACACTACGAACCACACCCGACAACATTTATACTGTTGTCTCGCTCTAACATAATTACCTGTCAAACCAACTCTAACACAGGTCTGTACTGTGTACAGTACAGAGCTAAAGAACCAGAAACAAATAGCGGCGTGCGTGCATAGCCCGCCGACGCTCACGAGCACAACCAACCACATTCATAAACAGTAACAGTAACAGCACCGACTTTTTAAATATCTACCTTTACTCCATGATAAATATTTCTGGATCCAAGCATACCCCCAGTCTGAAATTTTTTGGAACTTTAGGGAAGGAACCAATCTTAAACATATATTTTTTTCAGATTTTTATAATTGTCGTTTTTACAGCTATAGTCTCCCGAATTATAGGTCAAGAGATGTGACCTTGGACCTTTCCAAAAAAAAAATCATGTTGTGTATCAAATTAAAGGTAATTAATTAACCTTTCAAATGCATCCTTGATGAGTTGCGTAACTATAATACTTTTCAAGAAAATGATAATTAAGTAAGTACAACTTTGTAAATTTTGACCTTTTTTTACGATTTTCAAGACCACATATTTCCGGATACAGAAGTGCCAGTGCCCTCAAACTTTGCACTTATCTTAGTTCTGTAATAATCTGTCTTCCTACGAAAAATCATACAATTTGGAGAAGGTAGTGTACACCCATTGGTTGATTTGACATGGAATTACCCATATGCACTAATTATAATTTTTTTCTATTAGTGTGTGTTTCTAAAACCTTAAAAATAAAACGTGTACTGAGAAACTGGACAAATTAACCTTTCCGATGGTATGTAGCACACCTAACTAAAATTTCATACCTTCGAAACTGTAATACCCGCAATATGTTAACCTCAGGAAAAAAAATCACTTTTTTCTATAGAAATGTTGAAAAATTATTTTTTTTATTTATTTATTTGTAATAATAATTACATCTATAATATCAATAGGCTAGGCGATTTATTGTGACCCATGTTTCGTCCTACCATTTTATCCCGATTTTGACCAAACGTATATTATTTAAAAGGTATTTCTTTTTAGCTGTTTTGCAGATTTACAGATTTTAAATTTTTTTCCTTTATTTTGAGTAAATTGCACTTAAAGTTGCTACAAACACATACATAAAATTATATAATGCTAGGTGTGTTTTATTAAATTTGTTAATGCGTTTTTTAATGAGTTTGTTATCTTCATTCACAATAATAACAAAGAATAAAAGTGTTGGTTTGTGAATTAGCTAAGTTGAAAAATAAAGCTGCCTAGAAATTGCACTTGAATTTCAAGCGCTGGAATCTGCAATTAATATATAATAATAATAAAAATAAGAAAAATAAAAAGATAAATAATTTAACAAAAATTAATATTAATCATATTAGATCCATTTATATCATAACTATTTTTATACTTAATTTATTGTAGCTGATGAAGTATTTTTAAGTTTTGTAGATTTTTAAATACCCAGTCTTTCATCCAGCTTATTTTTCGCCTTTATTTGCTGGATCAATGCAGGAAAGAGCTCGGAAAGTTGAAATATTGTGAATAGTAATGAGCCTTGTGTTGATGTTATTCCAGATGAAGACAAAATAAATTCTGAGAATGATGACAGAACTGTTGATGGTGATTCCAACTTTTCAGTAGAAGTTATAAGTTGAAAGCATGTGTGACCAAACCGATATCATAAGGATGCAGTAGAAGTTCTCGAACAAATAAAAGAGAAATACAAAAGGTCACAGAGTAGACATGTAGTTGTGTAAAAATAATGACTGAGTTTGGAACGTCAAAAGTTGGGTCACTTGACATAAAACCCCTCATATATAAAAGAATTTAAAGTGTTTAAAGACATTCTATTCGCTATTTTATTTTAAAAAAGTCGCTCATTGACGATGAACTTCTTCAAAGATTTTATATATATTTTATAAAGTTTATAACATCTTCAGAATTTTTTGAAAAAATTTTGTTCACAGGTCGATTTAAGAAATTTGTTTATATTGTAAAATTAGGTGGCAATTTAACTCGTGACTCGTAAATAATAGTTTTCTGAACTCAATAAACTTTTGTTATTTAAATAGAAAATTTCGCTTTTTTTAACTGCATTGTTAATAACACTTTTCGTCAATATTCCTCTGCGAGTCTGCAGTGTTAAATTTCTGGCCTGGAAGCTGGAAATCAGCTGAAACATAATATGTCTCATAGTCCATGATGCATCAATTAATTTTTTACTTATTTTTTTTACTTTATTTACCATACTTCCTATTCGCTTGAAATTTTTAAACAAATGAAAGTGATTAACGTAAAAATTTTAAAATTATAATTTTCTGGCATTCATTTCAAAGCCAATTACGATAATATTTTTCAATTTGAGTCATTTTTAAAATATTTATTAGATAAAATGTAGTCAGCAATTTTTTAAAATGCAGCACTTAAACAAAAATATTTATCATCAAACATGGCTTTATTGCTTTTGCGAAATACTCTCCATGAAGATCAATACAGTTTTTCATACATTTGAAACAATATTTAACACATTTTTTCTATTCCAAAAGAGCACTTAGTATTAAAGAACGTTGAACTTGAAAATTATTTTTTATGTTCAGGAATAAAAAAGGAGTTATTTGGTACCAAAAATTAGGGATGTATGACGGTTGATGCTGTGATAAAAAAGAAAATCTTTTTCACTGTACGAATCTAGACGTAAATTGTATAATTTTAGTAAATTGATTGGTTATTTTCTAAATGTTTATCATTTGATGTCAAAACAACAATTGCGCTTTGATTGAATTCAACAACAAATACAGTTTTAGAAAATTCGACTTATTTCACAGTGCATAAGTATCAACGACGCACAGTGGCTGAAAATCATTTTTCATTGGCCAAAATTCTGTAACTTTTGAACCGATCAAAATATTTTAGTACTGTTTTTTTTAATAGATAGATAGATAGTTGATCTTGACTCAGTGTGAATTTCATTTAAATTGATTGAGTACTTTTTAAGGAATTCTAGGTCAAAGTTTAACTTTTGATTTTTTTTAACTTTTAGCGTGATATATGTTTTTTTTTTTATTTATTTTTATTTATTAGAAAGTGTCATATTTGGAGTTAAATAATTATTATAAACATTTTTTGTAATAATGAAATTTTTTTAATGCTTACACTCAAAAAAATTTTTACACTCAAAAAAATTTTTACACGCAACAAAATAGTAAAATTCACTAGAAATTTAACTAGTATTACTAAAAAATTAAAAATGTTTGCTATCAAATTTGCAATTTGCTTACACTCAAGGAATATTATTATTACTACAGAAAAATTTATTAGTGTTTGCTGCCTAATTTGTTACACTAGCTAAATAAATCTGCTAAACATTAGCGCAATGATTCTAATTTTTTTTTTAATTTTGATATGAAAATATGGGTTCTTATTTTTTGAATCTTTCTTATCTATTAAAACATTGCATTCATATTTTTCTCAATATTTTTATTTGCGTCTGTTATCACTTTTTTATCACTTTTTATCACTTGCGAATATACGTCCGTACGCTTGAAGTATTAACTTATTATTGAGTAATCCCTTATAGAATCCGTCATTTTATACATTTTTAGGTACATGTTATTCACACATTGATCTTTAATTTCATAGCAGGTAGTACTTAAATTGAACAAAACTGCACTTGTTATCCAGACTTCAATATCAGGTAAAACTAATTAGTTTCTCGCCAATATGGGGTGGTTTTTTATCTTTAGTGGTTTAGTGCCGCGATTATTGACAAAGTTATAAAATTGTTTATGACTTTGGTTGACCCTTAAATTTGACAACAGGTAAATTAAGAAAGAGATCATTTGTTTACTGTAGAACCTATTGTGATCATTTTATGACTTATTTTTTTGCTGATCAAAACAAAGCCAATAAACCCTTTCGCAGGTATTTTATTTAATTATTTCACTTTTACGTAGTCTAAAGTAAAAAAACAAAATTTTTTTTAGAGTAATTTTTTTAGAGTAATTTCATTAAAATGAAAAAAGTGTTCTACCGGGGGCTCGTGGGGGGTGCAAAAGTATATATAGGGTTAAACAGGATACATTCGCCTTTCTCCGGGTGGTATACGTTTCTTGTTCCCTTACTTCCTTTAGAAGTTCTATTCCACTAAAGTTTAAATTTGAGAAAAATATAGTGGTTTCATAAATATTTCATAACGCCCCTAATATCAAACGTTAGAACTGTGACTACTTACAAAAACTAAAGACTATAATCCTACTAACATTATAAAAAAGACCGCAGGCCAATATCGATGATAGCTTGCGAGTAGTAACCATTTATTTTTGATAAAAAACAAAAAAAAAACACCTTTTGCTGAATTAAAAAAAACAGTTGAGTTTGACAGCATGCCACGCCCACAATTATCAATAGTTTAACCTAATTTTTTGGCTACCTTAATCTGGATATATAAGCTACAAAAAGGAGTAAAAATTTTAAAAATCGATGACAAAAAAAAATTTGACTTTTGGCCAATGAAATCAAAATTTGAGCCACAGTGCGACGATCAACAACAAGTAATTGTTGGCAATGTCAGTGGCAACCAATAACATTACATACACATATACACACACACATACACACAATCCATCGCATTACTTACATACCGCCAATTTAACCGAAACCTGGTTAACACTATTGTGTTTAGTATGTATTGTTGGTGCTGGGTGGTATGTATTGCTTGTGCTGCCGCTGTTGCCATTATTATTGCTAGTTATGCCAATTTACAAAAAAAAAAAAAAAAAAAAAAAAACAGAAAAACTGTAAAACACATGATATTTATAATAAATAAATAAATTTTAAAGTTCAATTGCATGCAAACAATTAGTTTGTGTTTTCTGTTTTTTTTTTTTTATATACTTTTCGTCCGTACGTATTTAATGAAAGTTGTTTGAGGCGCAATGCGACATTATGTCTGAAATAGATTTATGCTTAAACGTTTACCTGTATACTTGTATGTAACGTGCAAATTTACTGTTACATTGTATGTTATAGTGTAATGTTTGCTAGTGAAACTTGATAAAAAAAAAAAATTAATAAAAACAAAAAAAGGAAAGTAAAAGGAATATGAAACAACATGATTTCAAACTCGTATAATTGATTCCGTGGAAACTATTTATGTCAAGGTTAACTAAATTGGTTAACGAGAAAAAGAGAAACAATTTCATTGATAAGCATCCAAAAAAGAACCTGTAATTTGTTTTTTTTTTTTTTTTAATATATATTATGTGCTTATGGAATGGTTCGTTGTAAATTGGATTTATTGTTTCGAAAAAGAAGAGATTTAAAGGGAATTAGATATTAAAATAATTTATGAGTTTGTGTTCGTTTGAAGTATTAATCCTTTAAAGCCTGGTCCCCAGTCTCATTGTCCAGTATTAATATTGAATTTAATTCCATTTCAAGCGCATTTCATACATATAACATCAACATTGCTTTTAATATGTCTGCTTCAAAATTGTTCCGAATTCGGAGGTATTACTTTCTTTGGTATTTAATCTACAAATGGTTTAATTTTTAATTCAAATTTTCTTGTTGTTGTTGTTGTATTAGTTTATATTTAAAATATTTCGTTAACAAGTGTTCCATTATCTATAATATCACTTTGTTAAAAATTAGCATAAAGTTTCAGTTTGTGAAATAGGCATCTTATAAAAAAGCTTCTTTCTTAGTAGTAAAGTGATGCGTTAAAAACTTAAAAGGTCAAAAAATTAAAGGTAAAATTTTGTGATTCAAAACAACATATGTTGGTCTCAGTGAAATTGCTCAAAAATTGAGATGAATTCCCAGCATATTCCAAAAATGCAATTCAATTCAGTTCTTTATTTACATAATACCCGCTATGTTGTTAGCGTACTTAATATTTTAGATATTTAAATCATAATAATATTTCAAAAATAATAAGAGATATAGTGTGAATGACAATACGACAATATATTTAACAAAATATATTTTTGACCAAAAAATTTCATCATAAAATTTAAAATTCTTTTATTAATTTAAACATTTGTATGTTTCATTTATTTAACATAGAGATATTAACTTAACTTCAGAAAAAGTAAAAAAACTTAAAATTATTAATTTTTATGCTGTTGACAATATGTGGCTATACATGTAAAAAAAAAATCATGTGAGTCCGATCGCAGGGGAGATGTGTAAACATCTAGTAATTAAAGATTTTTTAAAATCAAACAGAAAGCGTATCACTTATTATTATTATTATTATTATTTATTATTTTAATCGGTTAATTTTTAATTTTTCGTTTTTTATCTTTAATTTTTCGTTTTTCATTTTTCATTTTAAATTTTTTTTTCATTTTTTATTTTTCATTTTTAATTTTTTTCTTCATTTTTCATTTTTCATTTTCCAATTTTTATTTTTCTTTCTTCATTTTTCATTTTTCAATTATCATTTTTTATTTTTCATTTTTTATATTTAATTTTTTATTTTTCATTTTTTATTTTTCATTTTTTATTTTTCATTTTTCATTATTCATTTTTAATTTTAGTTTTTCATTTTTCATTTCTTATTTTTCATATTTCATTTTTTATTTTTCATTTTTTAGTTTTAATTTTTTATTATTCATTTTTTATTTTTATTTTTCATTTTTCCTTTTTATTTTTTTTTTTAATTTTTTTATTTTTCATTTTTTATTTTTCATTTTTAATTTTTTTTTAATTTTTCATTTTTCGTTTTTCATTTTTCATTTCCCGTTTTTCATTTTTCATTTTTCATTTTTTATTTTTCATTTTTAATTTATTTTTCATTATTCATTTTTGATTTTTCATTTTGCATTTTTTGTTTTTCATTTTTTTGTTTTTCATTATTCATTTTTAATTTTTCGTTTTTCATTTTTTATTTTTCATTTTTTTTCCATTTTTTATTTTTCATTTTTTATTTTTCATTTTAATTTTTTATTTTTCATTTTTCATTTTTAATTTTAGTTTTTCATTTCTTATTTTTCATGTTTCATTTTTTATTATTCATTTTTTATTTCTTATTTTTCATTTTTCCTTTTTATTTTTTTTTTAATTTTTTATTTTTCATTTTTTATTTTTCATTTTTTATTTCTTATTTTTCATTTTTTATTTTTCGTTATACCCTATACCACTATGTGGTTTGGGTATAATGACTTTGTGCTGTTTGTAACAACCAAAAATATTTGACCTAGACCCATCTTTAATTATACCGATCGACTTAGAATCATTTTTTGAGTTGATTTAACAATGTCCGTCCGTCCGTCCGTCCGTCTGTGTGTCCATGTAAACCTTGTAATCAAACTGCAGGTCGCAAATATGAATATATTTTGATGAAATTTGGTATATAAGCTTTTATATAAGCCATGGGATGAACGCTATTGAAATTGGTGAGAATCGGTCCATGGTCAGACCTAGCCGCCATACAAATTACCCCTACGAAATCGACATAAATTGCCATAAGATCCAAATTGTCATATATATCTTACTCAAATTGGGTTTTGTATGCGTTCATTACGTCCATTAATGAGTAATCCAAATGTGATCCCTTTGGCCCCATATAGGGCTGCTTCCCGATCTTCATTTATATCTATTAAAAAACAAAAATATTGCACTGATTCTTCTCAGATTTGGTTTGTATATATTTTTGCAAAATACAAGAGACTTTTCCAAACATGATCAGGATCGGTCCATTTTTGGACCTAGTCCCCATATAGATATAGCATCCGATATGAACTTTTTCATATCTGCAGCCAAAAAAATTAATAAAAATCCCACTCAAATTTGGTTTTTGCTTATTTTCTATGTCCAGTTAGTTGGGCCTAAGAGATAGGGATTCTAAACGCATGGTATAGGGTATCGTATAGTCGGTCTAGACCGACTATAATTTTCTTACTTGTTTTTATTCTTAATTTTTTACTTTCCATTTTTATTTTTTTCGTTTTTCATTTTTTATTTTTCATTTTTCATTTTTAATTTATTTTTCATTATTCATTTTTAATTTTTCATTTTTTATTTTTCGTTTTTTAATTTTTCATTTTTTATTTTTCATTTTTCATTTTTAGTTTTTCATTTTTCATTTTTTATTTTTCATTTTTAATTTTTTATTTTTAATTTTTTTTTTTTTTTCATTTTTTATTTTTCATTTTTAGTTTTCAAACAGGTTATCATAATATCATAATTTTGTCACCAATACAGTCACATTTTGTCTTACGACTCACATGTTACGCTGTTTTTGAAATTTACCCCCCTGCGAGTATAGATTTTTACACATCAAAAAGGGATTGCTAGAAAAATTTGCTGAAGCTCTAAGTTTATTGATAGTCCAGGCAATTCCACTGATAAAAAAATTGAATATTTATTCGTTGAGGTTGCAGCCGATGATCGTAAATTACTTTTAGGATCTGTCTACAGACCTAACTGTAGAGTCAGTACAAACTTTTTTAACAAAACAATGGAAACGCTTACCCTTAAATATGACGATGTCATAATATGTGGAGACTTTATTTCCAACATGATCACTGAAAGCTATCTTACTAATGACATGAAGTCGTCAACAAATACTTCAATCCCAACACATTTCACCTTTACAACCAACACGCTATTGGATATATTTTTTGTCAGCAACATTGATAAAGTTCTGTTATATGATCAGCTATCAACACCTTGCTTCTCCAAACATGATTTAATATTTTTAGCATTTGATTTTCAATTGCAGTATGTTTGTAATGAGGTTACCTTCCATGATTTCAAGAATATTAATTATAACATTATGTCATCTGAGCTATCAAATATTGATAGGGACTCTGTTTATTACATGCCTTCAGTAGATAGTCAGCTGCATTTTTTAGATAATAACCTGTTGGATGTATTTAGGAAATCCGTTCCGCTTACAAACGTTGGAAAACTTTAAAAATTCCCAATTTACATACATACTGAATATTGTAATGCACGAAGAGATGTGAATAGAATGATAAAAAGTGCGAAATCAGAGTATTATTTTAGTCGTTTTTTTTATCAACTGTTGGATCCAAACAGACTTGGAGAGCTATACGTGAAATTGGTGTTGGCAAATCATCGTGTGTGACTACCAGTGCCATAGATGTACAGAAAGTAAACGAGTCCATTACAAATCTCCCCAACGTTCATCCGAATAAAAGCTTTTATGACCACTGTCCAACTATTTTTGGTAATTGTTTTAACTTTAACTGTGTAAATCAATCGGATGTTCTATGTAGTTGTGTCGCGATTAAATCAAATGCAGTTGGGGTTGACAATATTCACCCCAAATTTCTGAAAGCTATTATTCCGCTAATGTTACCCTATAACACGTACATCTTCAATAATATTATCACTAAGAGTGTTTATCCCCAAAATTGGAAATATGCGAAAATCATACCCAACCCAAGACCAAACAACGAATACCGACCAATTGCAATAATACCGTATTTGTCAAAAGTTTTTGAATATTTACTGCATGGTCAAATAAGTAATTACGTCAATAATAATGATTTGCTGACAAATAGGCAATCAGGATTTCGACCCCAACACAGCTGCATAACAGCCCTTATTGATGTATCTGAAGAAATACGTAGCAAAATTGACGATGGAAATATCTCGTTCCTTGTTCTTCTGGACCACTCCAAAGCATTTGATACTGTGGATCGTGAAGTTCTCTGCCTGAAGTTGCTTAAATTGTTTAATTTTTCTCCTCTATCTACGCGTTTAATGTCATAATATTTATCATCCCGTCGCCAATCTGTATTTGCAAACAATAAAATTTCAAGTCCATTGCCTGTTCTGAAAGAGTTCCACAAGGATCGATACTGGGACCACTACTATTTTCCATTAACATCAACGATTTAGTGCGTTATTTACAATACTGTAATGTTCACATGTATGCTGACGATGTACAACTATATATAAGAAGTGATTTAAGCAACATAGACGATTGTTTGGAAAAACTAAATAGAGATCTGAAACACATTCATAACTGGGCAAATATAAACGATTTGTGTCTTAATCCTATAAAGTCTAAGTGTTTACTAATAGCTAAGAAAACTTTGAAGTTACCTTTTTAGCCGATTGTAATGCTTAATGATCAAAAAATATAAATTGTATTAACAGCCAAGGATCTTGGTATCACTTTTAATTCCACTCTCACATGGTCCGACCATATAAATGCGGCTACAGGCAAAACTTATGCAATACTACGGACACTGTGGAACACCCAGAATATTACACCACTTAAGATTAGAATTTTACTAGCAAAAACCTACTTAATACCAACTCTACTATATGGATGTTAAATATATGCAAGCTGCGATTTGACAAGTCGAAAAAAATTAATATCAACGTATAATGCAATATTAAGATATGCTTTCAATTTAAGAAAATATGATCATATATCTCAATATTCCAAAAAACTATATGGGGTGACTCTTATTGATTTAATGAAAATATGAACGCTATTACTGCTACACAAAATTATATATACACGTGCACCGCTTTACTTGTTCGAAAGATTACTTTTCACACGTTCAACAAGATCGAATGATATCATACACTTACGACACTGAAGCTTAATATCTGAGTGGCAGTTCTATATGTACTCAGTTCGTCTTTGGAACATGCTACCCTCGTCCATTCAATTAATAAGCAACGCCCAGCAATTTAAGAAAGCACTTTTTCAATTTCACTCATAATTAATTAAATGTAATTGATTTCAGCTCTCATTCATATTTACATTTTGTTTCTTTAAAAAAAAATTTTTTATATTTATATTTACTAGCAGATTCCAGCCCTCGAAATTCGAGCGCAAATTCTAGGAAATTTTAGTTTTCATTAAATAAAGACCCGAAAAGTATGCTATCAATTATAGCCAATTCACAAATCAACACAAAACACAAACTCACTTCTATTACAAACACGTTAAAAATTTAATAAACACACACACAGCATTGTATAATTTTATGTATGTGTTGGTAGCAACTTTAAATCCAATTTACTTAAAATAAGGGCAAAAATTTAAAAATCTGTAAATCTGCAAATGGGCTAAAAAGAAATACCTTTCAAACAATATACGTTTGGTCAAAATCGGGATAAAACGGTAGAACAAAACATCGGTCACAAGAAATCGCTTAGCCTATTAATATTATAGATTTATTTATTTATATATTTTTTTTTCTCTTAATTTTTCTTAAATTAATCTATTATGCTGTATTAACCATTTTTTTTTTATAAATTTTTTATCTTTTTGGTTTTTATTTATTGAATTAATTTTTTTTGTTACACTGTGTATTTATATACTGTGTATTTATACATGTACTTATTTGTAAAAATCCATTACTTTAATTTGTAATGGAAAATAATGAAATAAATTAAATTAAAAATTAATGGAAAACTTTAATATAAAATAAGACTGTGGTCATGGTCTTGGGGGTGAATGATTCTGATACCGAACGATTGTATTACGTTATTGTAGTAGAACCTCCAAAGCGTTTGGTCTTATGTGGAAATAGGCAAATTTTATGGCCATTTCAATACATATTTCATTTTTTCGCCAACACTATTCGCAAACAGTATTCTAATTCCAGTTCATGCGTTCTTTAGCAAGATTAATGCTAGTGGTTTCCTCACACAACAATTACATCCAAGTTCAGCCTCAATTGCTCGTCGGGAAACAGATAAAGCACATAGTTTTACTTTTACTTGGTTAATGAAATGCTACCTAAAGACATTTTTGGATATTTTTAAACTGTCTTGCTATTAAATTATTCTGTCTTTGAGTCGTTTTATGGTGCCTGCGACTCAAAATGAAATTATTGATTTATTCATAGGATATTTCTCACAAATATTCTTTTGCTTGCAACTAGCACTAACTAGCACTTCATCACCATATTTAAATAATGTTTAAGATTATTTACATTTTCTTCCACACCTTCTTCTGTTCCTTTTGTTTTAATCAATTCTGGTAAATAAGTTTTAAAGTTTCCACTGTTTTGGCATGACTAAAAAACATATTTTAATTTTAGAAATTCATTTCAAATGTAATATGCACAATTTTCAAATGTTGCGGCGCTGCATTTATAGATAAAGTTTGAATGAAACTACCATATCTTTATAGCAATAAAATAACATTTGCAGACAGGAATCAATGTTTTTATATTTTATATCGTAAGCAATAATAAAAGTTTAAACAGTTAACTAAAATTATTCAAATGGTGCGTGGTAAAGAAGATGTCATATAAATAAGTTAAGTTCAAAAGTTCAGATGGTTCCTTGAAATATAAAATCTTTCTTTGCATATAAGTATAAGTATGACTTAATGTGGAAAGGATGTAACTGAAATTTGTGTTTTTTTACATGGGAAGGAAAAAATTATTAAACTTAAAAACTTTAGTTATACCAACTATTCATTATAGCCTGGCCACTTAGTGGTTTAGGGGTGTAATGACTTTGTGCTGATGCATGTAGCTACCAAAAATATTTTTATTAGGTAATTCATTGATTATTAAATAAAAAATCATCTTAAAAATTACATATAAATTCAATTGAAAAACGTTTTTTTTATTAAATTTATATAAATATAGGGGTATATAAATTTAGTTTAATATTATTGAATATAAATTATATATATATATATATATATATTTTATTATACCCATCGACACAGAATTGCTTTCTGAGTCAATTTAGCAATCTTCGTTCGTCGGTCCGACTGTCGCAAATATGAATATAATTTAATCAAATTTGGTATATTAACTTCTACCAGCCACAGGAAAAACTCTATTGAAATTGGTGAAAATCGGTGCATGTTCAGACCTAGTCCCCATTCATATGACTCCTATGAGATCGACTTAACTTGCCATAAGATCCAAATTGGGATTGTGTGTGTTTATTACATCCATTAATGAGTAGTCCAAAAATAAATATTGTAGAAGATTTCTTAGTCATAGCCCCCAAATAAAACTGCTTCCCGATCTTCACTTAAATCTATCAAAAGCAAAATATTGCACAAATTTTTCTCAAATGCAAGCCTATGTTTTTACAAAAACTAAGTCACTTTACCAAATATGGTCAGGAGCTGTCCATTTTCCTACCTAGTTTCCATATAAATATAGCATCCGTTATGAAGTTTTACAGATTTACAGGCAAAAAATTAATAAAAATCCCACTCAGATTTGGTTCATGCCTATTTTCTAAACCCAATTAATCAAACCTAAGAGCAATTCTCTAAACGCATGGTATAGGGTATTGGTCTAGACCGACTTTAATTTTCTTACTTGTTTTTATTTTTTAAAGAAAATGTAATTTCAAATGAAAATTTACCAGTAAAAAAGTACCAGTTTTCCCAATTTTTGGGTCGTTTTATACACCATAAATGCTCGAATTAAAACAAATTTTATTCCTGTCCGATATTTGTGTCTCTAGTGGAATGTACATATCAAACTTAATTTTTCTAAATTACTTCGTAAAGAAGATGCAAAAAGGTACCAGTTTACCCCTTTACATCTGAGTTTCCAAAAGTTAACCTCTCATCTGATGATTCTTTCTCTCGTTTGTTTAGAATATACCAAATGTAAAATTTTTCCCCTTTTTGTCCGTTTTTCCTCCCCTAGCAATAAATTCATTATTGACTGATACCCATGTATTCGGTGGAGTCTGTATACCAAAATTCATATATCTTTAATATAAATAGGCTACACTATTTCTTGTGACTTTTATCCCGATTTTGACTAAGCGTATATTATTTGAAAGGTATTTTTTTTAGCCGTTTTGCAGATTTACAGATTTTTAAATTTGTTCCTTTATTTTGAGTAAATTGCATTTAAAATTGCTACTAACACATACATAAAATTATACATATGCTATGTGTGTTTTATTAAATTTGTTAATGTGTTTGTTAATGAGTTTATCTTCATTCACAATAATAATAAACCATAAAAGTGTTGGTTTGTGAATTGGCTAAGTTGAAAAATAAAGCTGCCTAGAAATTGCACTCGAATTTCGAGCGCTGGAGTCTGCGTATAAATTAATATGTTAAGGAGATGCAAAAACGTACCATTTTTCCCCTTAAATGGCCGGATTTCGAAAAATATAATCCTGAGCCGACGTTTGACACCAAATGTCATATTTCCCTTTTTGTCCGCTTAATGTAAGAATTTTTAAAAATCCCTTCTTAGTGTGTCTTCACGCCAAGAGGGAAACCTACAGGCCAAATTCCAAGTTTCTGGGTCGAAGGGTTTAGACTGGGCGATGATGATCAATCACGCAACTCTTCTATATATATAGATTGCATGTTAGTAATTCAAGAGTTTAGGATTAAGTACGATCCTTTTCTACTTTATTACATCTAAATTACTACTATTATGTGTACCAGCGTGTGGTATAGGGTATCGGGTAGTATTACTTGTTTTCATGTTAACACAATTTAGATAAAGTTAATCCTAAAATAAAATAATAGTTTCAAATTTATCTTTCATTATTTGGTTTTTAAGAAAGAACCATTTTTTAAAAAAGTTCCTTTCTTAAAAAAAAATATCCCTTAAAAAACCTTAAAATAGTACCTTTCCCTAAAAAGTTCCGTTTCTTGAAAAATTAGTCTTTCTTAAATAAATACATTTTCTTTAAAAAAGCACCCATTATTAAATAAGTAAATTTTTTAAACAAAGTACTGTTTCCCAAAAAAGTTCCTATTTCGAAAGAGGTACCTTTTTTAAAAAGTAGCTTTTTTAGTAAGCAAAAGTTCCTGTCTTAAAAAAAGTTCCTTTTGTGAAAATGTAATTTTTATTAAGAAAGTAACTTTTTATAAAAAGTACCTGTTTTTAAATAGAGTACTTTTCTGAAAAAATATACTTTTTTAGAAAGGTACCTTTTCAGAAAGGTACTTTTTCTTAAAAAATTACATTTCTTAAAGAAGTACGTTGTCTAAAAAGTACCTTTCCTTAAAAAAGCAACTTTTCTTAAAAAAATTAATTTTTTTAAAAAAGAACCTTTTCTTCTTTAAAAAGTACATTTTCTTAGAAAGTACCTTTTCGTAAAAAAACATTTTTTTCCTAAAAAAGTACCTTTTCTTAAATAAGTACATTTTCCAAAAAAAAAACATTTCTTAAAGAAGAAAATGTCCTTGAAAAGTACCTTTCTTAAAAAATTACATTTTCTTAGAAAAAATACCTTTTTAGTAAATTTTCTTAAATTTGCTAAAAAAATATATTTTTTAAAGTATCTTTTTCAAAAAATTTCTTTCTTAAAAGGTGTTTCATCAATATCAATTCTTAAAAAAGTACCTTAGTCCCTTTTCTTAAAAAGTCCCTTTTCTAAAAAACACTTTTCTTAAAAAAGTACCTTCACTTAAAAAGTACCGTTTCTTAAAAAAGTACCTTTTCTTAAAAAATGCACTTCCTTAAAAGTTACCTTTTTTAAAAAAAGTACATTTTCTTTAAAAAGTACCTATTATTCGTATAAAGTATATTTTCTTAAAAAAAGTACCTTTTCTTAAAACTTACTTTAAAAAGTACACTTCCTTTAAAAGTACCTTTTCTTAAATAAGTAAATTTTCTTAAAAACGTAACTCTTCTTAAAAAAGGAAATTTTCTTAAAGGAGTAAATATTCATTAAAAAATGTCTTTTCTTAAAAAGTACTTTTTTTCAAAAAGTATCATCTCCATTATAACTTTATATTGACAAATTTGGAAGATTTTTAAAACCACAGCACAAGTGTTTTTCCTTTGTAAGTTATAAAAATGCATTCATTTTGAATTTCTTCACTTTTATTGACGGATTGTTAAATGATCTTTTTACTTCTTTGGATGTCCTAGGAGCAAAGGAAATATTTTCTTATATCTCTACTATCTGTTCCTGTGTTTCAAGTGAGGCTGAAATTAGCTTTTTCCTGGAAGACATACAAATAGCTGTTGATTTAGAGAGAACCAGTGTTTACGTGAGCGTGAAAGTGGTCCGACTGTTGGGACCTAGATGTCCAATTGTAATGTCACATGCAGAGGGCGCTTTAGTTTTTACCTCTTGTTTGACATTTATTTTATATACCTGTAAAATGTAATATCTTAAACCGCGAATTTGCTACTCGTTAAATTATCGTCAACGACTGAAGATCACTTGCGAAGCAGCCACTAAATTTATTATAAATTTTGATTTGTAAACCCGCCATCTTTGAGAGTTAAAAAAATAAAGGAAAGTAAAATTGAATTTACTTTGTACGATTCTTTATAGAAAACCTTCATCTGTTTCTGTGTTTTTTTCTTGGAGATTTTCTGACTGCTGTAGCCTGGGTTCCACATCAATTGGAAGAACCAACCCCCTTATTTCGCCACGGAATATTTAACCAGTTTGCAACTCATTAGCTCTGTTTTCTATGGGTTTAAGGTCTAAAAGTGAAATTCAGAATTTTTCAAAAAGAGATGTAATTTAGGAACAGGACAATTGAAGATAGAATTTGTCTGTACCTTGTTTCTTATTCTAATCAGCGGTTGGACAGTATTATGATCATTTCTAAAACCAAATTGATAATTTGACAATATGTTACTTGTGTGTATGAAATGGGAAAGTTTTTCTCTATTTACTTTCTCCATTATTTTGAGTACTGACGAAAGTAAGCTTATTGGCCTGTATGATGAAGGGTTAACAGATCCTGTACTAGGTTTAAATATTGGTACTAATTTAGATTTTTTCTTACATGTGTGGAAAATAGCAGATGTCAAAACAAGCAGTTAGTAGCAGCGTTAAATATTTTACATCTTTCCCTGTTAAGGCTTTAAGGTATTTATTATTTATACCATCAATTCCCGAAGAATTTTTGGTCTTTAGATTTTTATACCCTATACCACTATATGGTTTGGGTATAATGACTTTGTGCTGCTGTTTGTAACTACCAAAAATATTTGACCTAGACCCATCTTTTGTTATACCGATCGACTCAGAATCACTCTCTGAGTCGATTTAGCGATGTCCGTCCGTCCGTCCGTCTGTGTGTGCATGTAAACCTTGTAATCAAACTACAGGTCGCAAATATGAAATTTGGTATATAAGCTTTTATCGGCCATATGACGAACGCCATTGAAATTAGTGAAAATCGGTCCATGTCCAGACCTAGTCCCCATACAAATGACCCCAATGAAGTCAACATAAATTGCCATAAGATTCAAACTATCACATAGATCTTAGTCAAATTGGGTTTGTATGTGTTTATTGTATCCATTAATCAGTAGTCCAAAAAAAATCCCTATTGGACAATTCTTAGTCTTAGGCCCCATATAGAGCTGCTTCCCGATCTTCACTTAAATCTATCAAAAAACAAAAAAAATTGCACAGATTTTTCTCAAATTTGGTTTGTGTATATTTCTTCAAAATATAAGTGATTTTACCAAGTATGGTCAGGATCGGTCCATTTTTCGACCTAGTCCCCATATAAATATAGCATCCGATATGAACTTTTTCATATCTGCAGCCCAAAAAAAATTAATAGCAATGGCACTCAAATTTGCTTTATTCTTATTTTCTATATCCAATTAGTTGGACCGAAGAGATAGGGTCTTACTTACTTGTTAATAATGTTTTAATTTTTACAGTATAAACTAAATAATCATTTGTCGGATATGGGCTTATTAGGCGGAGACTACTTATAACATTATCTACCTGTGTGAATGTTGAAGGATCAATATTTGGCATATTTCGTGTTGAGAAGTACATATCTGTGGTTTTCTGGAATAACCGCGTATGTCCATTTTTGTCAGTTTTGAGTTAACGATGCCAATTATATTAATTTTAAACGCTCTTTACATGTGTTAAATTTTTTTAAAAAAAAATATTGACCATACCTGAGTTTTTTCTTTAAATTACGACGTAACTTAAATGTTTATTAAATTAATTTGCAGCACTAACGACGTATCTCAACCCACGTTTGATCGCTGACAAAGTATTTTCTCAGAAAACAACACATAGCGACATACGTTGTTATTAATGAAAAAAAATAAAAAATAATTTTTAATTAGTTTTCAGTTTCATCCTAAGTCCCGTTAACTTTTTGTTGACGAACAAAAAAATCCATTTTTCAAGCAACAACAACTTATGTCTATATGGGTGGTAGCATTGATAGTTTTCTTTTGCAAAGAAAACGACGTTTGTAGACATAAGTTATTTTATCTGCACACACTTTAAGTGTAATTTATATATTGTTTTTTCTTCTCTAGGATCTATTCCTCTAAAGATTTTTGACTCAAAATTTTATATAAAGTATTTATTGCCCATACCTACAGGACTGTTAAATAAAAATCTCTAAAATATTTATATCGAGCCCATAATTGCAAATATAACGTTTTTTGGCTCCCCTGAACATTTTGATTTTATGACATACGCGGTTATTCTAGAAAACCACAGATATTACAATGTTGTCCTTTAAAATTGGAATATTTTTTGATTTTTCTTCAAGATTTTTTAAACATTCCAAAAAGTTGAAGAGCCTTGGTCCAATGTAAATAGCATAGAATTCCATGATTTGTTTATGAAATCATTTATCAATTTGGTGATAATATTAACGACTGTGTATGGGTTCTGTAGTGATCTCTGTGTTAGGTACACTTTGTTTTAATAATTCATGCATTCAACTACTGTTATGGCATCAAGACTCCTTAATAAGAGACCCCTGTTAATACATCGCTCAATTGTGGCCAATTTGCTTTTTTTCAATATCGTAAATAAAATTGTGAATTACATTATAATTTCCATTTAAAACAATTTAAAGATATTGTAAACAATTGAGCAACGCACTTTATTATTATCTGAATTATACCCTCAATTGGTGTCAGAGAAAGGGGCTATCTATGAACCCATCAAAAACTATACTGATGCCCTTCACTAAACGAAGGAGATTCAACCTTATGGAACCAAGTCTGAACGGCTTGACAATAGGGTTCTCGGACGAGGTCAAATATCATGGGGTCACCCTGGATAAATCCCTCACATGGAACAGCCACTTAGATCAAATTACCAAAAAGGCCACCAGGACTTTATACGCCTGTCAAAGACTTTTTGGTAGAACATGGAGTTTAAGGCCCCACATGATCAACTGGTCGTTTGAAACTATTGTGAAACCAATGATTACCTACTCTGCCCTTGCATGGTGGCCGAAGGTTGAGCAAACCAAAGCAAAAGCAATCCTGAACAAGGGGTACCGCATAGCCGTGTCCAACCGATGCTACAGGTATCATGATTAACATTATACCATTGCAGATTTCGATCATTGAAGATGCGTGCATGAGTGCCGTACAACTTCAGGATTTTGGTAGCATGAAGGACGGTGACCTAAAAGGTCACATGAGAATCGCGAGGCTCTTCATCCACGATCCGGTGGCGAGAGACACGGACAGAATGTTACCAAAAAATATATTCATCAGGGAATTTGAAACCATGATATTGAAACGGAGCACATGGACCAGTGGGACCTGGGAACCGGAGCAAGGTTCTCATGTGTGGTTCACAGATGGCTGAAAACAAACAAATGGGGACACGGGCGCGGGCATATTTGGTCCCAATTTTCAACGTGCCTTACCCATGGGTAAATACCCATCCATTTTCCAAGCGGAGATCTTCGCTAATTTTACATGCATGACTGAATGTCTCAGAAGAAAGACAAAAAGGGCACTCATTTATATACTATCCGACAGTCAGGCTGTAGTGCATCGAAGGGCTAAACGAATTAGGTAGATGCAACAAATTAACTCTATGCTGGATTCCGGGACATGAAGGACATGTAGGGAACGAAAGGGCCGCTTTCCTAGCCAATCGCGGGGCCCGTCGTCCTTTCATCGGTCCGGAACTTTTCTGTGGTGTTCCAGTGGGACACATAAAAGAAAAAATGAGGGAGTGGAGAAAATCACAAATTGCCGAACACTGGGACAAAAGTCCAGGTCAACGGCAGGCCAAGAGATTCCAGTGTTCAATCGGAAAGACTACTTACCCTTGATAAAGAGGACTTAAGGACCTTGACGGGATTCTTCACAGGACACTGCAATCTTAGATATCATTTACGATTGAAAGGACAATCTGCTATAGACACATGTAGGTTCTGCGAGCAGGAGGTGGAAACAGAAGAACATATTCTCTGTGAATATCCAAGACTAAGTGGTAAGAGAATCCTTGCACTTGGAGGATACATTGTATCCCCCCGGGACATCTGGAAACTAATGCCAAATTGGATAATTGGCTTCATAAGAAGCCTTAATCTTTAGGACAACCATGGGCTGCACAAAAGATCAAATTGATCGCAGTGCGTATAGCCTTCCTTATCTTATCTTAACGCACTTTATATTGCCCCTATGGTAAGAGTTTTCTTTTGACCTAATGTGCCACAATAACCTTTGACCTCTCTTTCCTAGCAGAAATATTATTTCTTGGCCCATCCTCTATGTGTTATTTTCTGCGATTGAATTTCATCACTTTGTAATTATAATCAAGTAGAGCTCAAAATGATTAATATCATTTAGCAATTGAAACCAGTGACAAATGAAAATATTTTAGCATGATTGCAATTTGGAAATCACCAAAACAACATTGATTGCACTTCAAAATCCTGTTCTTAACAGACACTCACACACACACACACAAAAAAAATCTGTGACATTAATATCATTCTGAGAAACATATATATTTTTATTATTATAAAGAAATATGAGTTGCCACAAAAAAAAGACCATTAACTTAAGAAAAAAAAATCACCCTCAAGGATTTATTTTGACCACATATGAATGTTAATATGTGATCATTAGTACATTGGTTTTTTCATCATGCAAAAGAAGTACTCGTACTTCTGATAAGCCCACAAAAAATATATATATAATATTTCATTTAAAACAACCAGTTTTTTAAGTTTATTTTTTACATAGTTTTTTGGCATTTAATTACGTGAGTATTATGCAATATTTTGTCTTAATAGCGAACCAGTTTCTACCAAAAACTACAAGAGAAAAAAATACAAAAAATGATATTTATGGTTGCACTTATTTGAATTTTTTCAACCAGAAAACCAGACATCTAAAATATTCAAGACGCATCATACTGCCTGCTTAATAACCAAAACAGAAACATTAAAATGCATAAGAAATAGATAGTGATGGTGGGTGTCGGTGGTGGTGTTGATGCAAATGATGACGTTGAAATTCAGACATAATTGAAGAGATTTAAAATATCATTTATCACATTGATGGTGGCAACAAACATCATTAACATTATTCTGCATATTTCATATATTTTCATTATTTAAGCAGTACAAAAGAGTTTTGAGAAAAGCGAGAGAAGCTCAACTGGGCAATGGTTGGAAATAATAGAAAGTTACCCTAAAGAAAAGCAATAACTGGATATAGAAAATAAGCTCAAACCAAAAAATTATTGGAATTATTATTAATTCATGGGAGGCAGATATGAAAAACTTCATATCTGATGTTATTATTATATGGAGAGTAGGTCATGACCATATTTCGGACCGATAATCGTCATATTTAATAAAGTCACTCACTTTTCTCAAAAAGAGACATAAATTAAATTTGAAGATCGGGAATCAGATTTATATGGAGACTATGACTAAAAATTATTATATGAGGATTAGTGGGTATAATAGAAACACACACAAAGATTTTAATAATCTGGATCTTAAGACCATTTTATTCGGTACAATAGGGTTATGTGTATGGGGTCTAGGTCTGTAGGTCTCAGCTCACAAAATAACTTGCTTCTTTTGCCGGAACTGCTTCTCGAAGGAGCATAGGCTCATAACAAGGTGGTTCCAATTATCCCGATCCTCGGCTCGATGCATCCCATCGTTCCACTTCATACGCAATCTCGAAAGTTCTGTCGCCAGTTGCCGCTTTCAGGTATGCGCGTGTCTACCGACTCGTCTGCTTCGCTGCGGCTTCCAATCTAGGAATTTCTTGGTAATATCGTCTGGTTTACGGTGGGTGTGACCTATTCAACTCCATTTCCGCTTATTTATTTCCGTTCTTATAGGCTGCTGGTTTGCCTCCATCCAGTGTTGGGTGTGGGATACTGTTACAGGCCGTAATATTTTGCGGAGGCATTTGTTACAAAATACCTGTCTCATGGTGCCATGTTCCAGGTCTCGCATCCATATAACAATGTGGATTCTATGTTGGAGTGAAATAATTGATTTTAGTTTGTTTCGAAATATTAGATGATTTCCAAGCCGGGTTTAACTGGGCAAATGCACTCTGCGCCTTACTTATGCGACTGGATATATCTGCTGCTGTGTCACCACTGATGTAAATTGTGCTACCCAGGTAGAAAAGGGACTTAACATCTTCAATATCTTGAGCATATACAAAGAAATGGCGATCTGTGTTACTATTGACGGAGAGCGATTTTGTTTTGGGTATATTTATCTTCAGCCAATTTTTCAGTTTTGCGATGTCACTGATGATGGAAATTTTCGACTGCATCTCTGAGAATGAGTGGCCAAGTAGACATATGTCATCAGCATAATCTAGGTTCTCCAACCGTCCTTCTAAGCCCCACATTATACCTCTCTTATGATGGCTTGTTGCCTTCTGCAACACAGTATCGAGGACGCAGTTGAAAAGTAAACGCGATAACACACAACCTTGTCTCACTTCAGTATTCACCGTGATCCTGTTGCTAAGTTGTTTTTCATGCAACACACGGCAAGTGGCATTCTTGTAAAGGGCTTTGATTAGCCGTGTTAGTTTTTCGGGGACACCCTTGCATACCAGCAAGTTCCATATAGCGTTATGGTTGAGTGTATCAAAGTCCTTCTTAAAGTCTATAAAAATGAGGTATAATGATGATCTCCATTCTACTGGTTGCTCAACGATAATTCTAAGACTGCTTACTTGGTCAACACAAGATTTTCCGGAGCGAAAGCCAGCTTCCTCGTTTCTGGGTGATGGGGAAATTTTTTTCAGGAGTCTTTTGTTTATAATATGTGCAATTACCTTTTTTGCCATGCTTAACAAGGTTATGCCTCTCCAATTCTTCCTGTTGGTCAAATCACCTTTTTGGAGTGATTTATAATAACTCCATCAGACAGCTCGTCAGGTAAAGATTCATGGGCCCAAAACGCACTAATAATGGGTTCCAGCAGTAGTGCACTGGTTGTTCGGTCAGCTGTAAGTAGTTCTGGAGAGATATTATCCAAATCAGGATTTGTTTTGTTTGATAGATCTTATCGATTCGCTAATTTCACTTATCTCAGGGCAATCAGTAAAAATGTCGGCATTTGGTGTAAGAATTAAGGCGGTTGTATATTGCTGTTGCCTGGCCTTATTCAAGCGTGTTTTGCTGGTGTTATCAGCGCTCTTTGCAGCTTTCCTCTACTGAATTAAGTTCCACGTAGCATCGCTAATCCATTCTTTCCTATTAGTATTATTAAACCCCAGATGTTTTTTCGCTGCTTTAGTGAAAATTTCCGTGAAATGCGGGCATGTTCGGCTTTCACTGTTACTTGAGCCGTGTTCTACGAATTCATTAGTTTGTCCTGATGGCGGTGATTCGCACAGTGGCAACCAGTTTATTGTGCACATCCAATAACGAACCGCGCCATTTTCTGCTGATTGTTATCTCTCTTCACTTAAATCTATCAAAACGCAAAAATTTTCCACAGATTTTTTTCAATTTTGGTTTGTGTATGTTTTGCAAAAAATACCAATATGGCCCCCATAGCATCCGATATGAACTTTTTTATATCCGAAGGCAAAAAAATTAGTTTATGCTTATTTTCTATATCTTAATAGTTGGACCTAAGAGATAGGGTCTCTGATTTCATTCGATAATATTAGTCCAAATTGATATTTTATAAGGATATATTAATAAAAATTATTTATTGAATCTTAAGCTATAATTTTGCTGAAACAGAATTGGATTTGGCAGAGAAATTATATCGACTTCCCACCAGAAAGGCGTATTGACGTATTTTGGCGATTGTGAGATTTTTTTACAGTGAATTACATTTAATAAAATAATTGCATTTAATAAGTAGAAATGGAATTCATTGGCAAACTAACTCAAATATCTATATATATCGCCATTCACGCAGGAACCCCTCGATATATTAGGTTAAATACAAAAAATATGGAGTAGGCTCTTTCATATAAATGGATATAATCATTAATCAGATTTAATTCGAATGTTAGCAGCACTTCTAAGTCACATGTTCACCTGATTTTATCAGATAAGAATGTCATGAATAAATCTGGTTTCTCTGAGTTTGATATTTCCTTAAATAGGACTTTATGTTTATTAGATCTTCTTGCCTTTGGATTTCCTAGATTTATTATTAAATTATTGCAAACTATGTATATTTAAAGCCGCACGACAGGCTCTCAAAATTCTCATGCATTAGTACGTTAAGCATTTCAAAATTAGATTTGAAGTTTGTTTGAATTGAGTAACTGTAGAATTCAAAAATCGAATCTTTAGTCACTTCGGGTTTAGTTAAATAAAAAACCACGATTATGGCTTGAGCTCATCACTCTTCAACACGTAAAGCATTTAACAATTGCATCTGAAGTTTTTAGGATTTCCGTAACTTAAGGAATCCAATTTGGGTCTTTAACGAGTTCCAAAGTCTTAAAACTTTGCGACTGCGTTTTTGCGATTCTCACACTTTAGTTCGATGAGGTTCTTAGATCTTAGATCTTAATTTTATGTCTACTTGAAACCTTAACTTTATGACTACGATAGAGACATAAGTTTCTCAAACTTAAATTTGAGTACTACGTTATATCTATGTTTGCCTCTTAGATTCCTCAGACTTAATTTAAATCGGTAATTGAGTTTGAAGTTGTCCGAACATTGGCACCCATTGAAATAAAAGACTGAGTTTTAAATTTTTTAGACAAGAGTAGAAATTGGAATCCATGATTGCTTCATTAGTTTCTTATTTCTGCATAAAAATTGAAATCTACGATTAAGTTTAAGTTCCTCAAACGTTGGTACCACTTCAAATTCAGAATGAAATTCTCAGACATGAATAGTACTCTAGAGCAAAATCAATATTTTTATTTTCAAGTAACTTAAAATTTCACCATCTTTCAAACTGTTATTCAAAAGTTATGAGCAAAAAAAAATTATTCTTTTTGACACCTAATGAGAGTATCAATTGAAATCCTCCATTGAGTTTCAAACTTCTTAAAATTGAGTACTAATTTAAATCTACGATTGAGAGCAAAGTTCGCCGAACATAAGATTGGGTTTTAAGTTCTTCGTACTTGGGTACAAATTTCAGTCGATGATTGAGTCTTAAGAAATCCATGATTGCTTCGTTAGTTCTTTACACTTTTATACCAATTGATTCTTAAATCCCTATACTTAAATACCAATTGAAATCTAAGATTAAGTGTTAAGTTCCTCACACGTGAGTACCACTTGAAATCCAGAATTAAGTCTTAAGTTACTTCTACTTGACTACCAATTTAAACTCACGATTGAAATCTAATTTAAATCCACGATTAAGTCTTAAGTTCTCCAAACATGGATACCATTTCAATTTTTTTCTGAATCTTAAGTTCTCTAAGTATGAGTATCATAAATCAAACTTCCTCAAAAATGAGTACCAACTAACATCCACACTAAAGTTATCAGTTCCTCAGACATAAGTAACCATTCAAACCCTCGATTGAGTTTTAAAATCCTGGAACTTTAGTACCAATTAAAACTACTATTACAACTTATGTTCCGAGATGATAATTGAAATCCACTATTGCGTCTTATGTTCCTCAATCTTTGGTATCCAGAGATTTCAATGATTGTATATAAGATTTCTTTGGTTCTAAATTGACTCAAATTGTGTCTTAAGTTGTCATACTTTTAACCATTATCTTATATATAACAAGTAAGAAGATTATAGTCGGTCTAGACCGGCTATATGATACCCTATACCATGCGTTTAGAGACCCTATCACATAGGCCCAACTAACTGGACATAGAAAATAAGCATAAACCAAATTTGAGTGGGATTTTTATTAATTTTTTTGGCTGCAGATATGAAAAAGTTCATATCGAATGCTATATCCATATGGGGACTAGGCCCAAAAATGGACCGATCTTGACTATATTTGGTACAGTCTGTTGTATTTTGCAAAAATATGTACAAACAAAATTTGAGAAGAATCAGTGCAATATTTTTTGTTTTTTGATAGATTTAAGTGAAGATCGGGAAGCAGCTCTATATGAGGGCTATGACTAAGAGTTGCCCCATAGGTATCATTTTTGGACTACTCATTAGTGGATGTAATAAATGCATACAAACTCAATTTGAGTAAGATCTATATAACAATTTGGATCTTATGGCAATTTATGTCGATTTCATAGGGGTCATTTGTATGGGGGATAGGTCTGAACATGGACCGATTCTCACCAATTTCAATAGCATTCATCCTATGGCCGATTAAAGCTTATATGCCAAATTTCATCAAAATATATTCCATATTTGCGACCTGCAGTTTGATTACAAGGTTTACATGGACACACAGACGGACGGACGGACGGACGGACGGACGGACGGACGGACATCGTTAAATCGAATCAGTTAGTGATTCTGATTCGATCGGTATAATAAAAGATGGGTCTAGGTCAAATAGTTACAAACAGCAGCACAAAGTCACATAGTGGTATAGGGTATAAAAATGGATGTATGTTTGTATGTTTGTTTGTCCTTTATATGAGACTAAACCACTGGACCGATCCTTTTGAAATTTTTACAGATTATATTTTTTTTTTGATTTTTCAAGTGGGCGTGGCACCTCCCATATAAAGTGAATTTTTAACATCCAATTTTAGCATATAATATCTGGAGTACAATGACAGCAAGAGCTCTGAAACTATGCACATGTACATAATAAACTAATTTGAATAATTGCGAAAAAATGGGCGGGATCGGGCCAATGAACGTGGCACCCACCATACAAAGTAAATATTTAATTTCATATATCCAGAGTACTGTAATAGATAAAGTCTTGCGACTTAGTGTGAGTTCATAAATTATCAAGTTATCTAGAGTATTATGATGGCCAGAGTCCTGAAACTTTCTGCACGTCAATTGGTTGTTAATCTAACTAGTTGTAGCAAAAATGGACGGGATTGGGTTAGTGGGCGTGGCACCTCCCATACAAAAAAAACTAGATGTGAGTCCACGAATGATAAGTGTGAGCAGTTATGTGAAAAATGGGCAGGGTCAAACCAGTAGGCGTGGCACCTCCCATACTTGGTAAATACATACCATCATATATCTAGAGTACTATGATGGCAAGAGTCTTGAAACTTTCTGCACGTCAATTGGTTGTTAATGTGAGTTGTAGTTCCCAAAATGGGCAGGATTGGGTTAGTGGGCGTGGCATTTCACATAAAAAAGCTATCTAGAGTACTGTTAACGCGGCAGTCTTGAAACTAGATGTGAGTACACGAATAATGGGTGTGAGAAGTTATGTGAAAAATGGTCGGGATCGAACTAGTGGGCGTGGCACTTCCCATACATCGTAATTACATATCATCACATATTTAGAGTAATATGACGGCCAGAGCCTTGAAACTTTCTGCGCGTCAATTGGTTGTTAATATGAGTAGTCGCACCAAAAATGGGCGGGATTGGGTTAGTGTGCGAGGCATTTCCCATACAAAAAATATTATCTAGAGTGGGAAGTTATGTGAAAAATGGTCGGGACCAAACTAGTTCGCGTGGCACCTCCCATACATGGTAAATACATATCATCATAATTAACAACAAAAATATTCACTAGAAATAAGTTACATGGCAAAACAACGTTTGCCAGGTCAGCTAGTAAATCTATAAGAATTCTAGGATCCCAATATAAGATGCTTACACTTTAGACCCTGCGTAATACAAATTCCTCAATTTCCTTAGAAGTGTAACTTTTCAAATTCCCTATTGAATCTTAGTGTTAGGTCTCAAGTTTCTGAACCACTTTAACCTTAAGGGCCATTATAATAATTTGCCAATAGCTAAAGTTGGGCTGTTATCTGACAGATTATTAGTTTTTCGTGATTATAAGTGAAGTTTAAGCTAAGAGTGGCCGATAAGGGAAAAAAGTGTTACCTTTAATTTTTAACGTAAGGTTTACGTATTTAATGTTGCCATATTTTCTGATCTGTCAAGAAGAAAACGAAATTCACATTATTTGCTCTTTGTTGTAAAATTTCCTTATTTTTTCATATAAGAAAAAGAAAAAAACTAATTTAAAAATTTTTTATTCCTAGCTTGTTTGTAAACAATAAAATAAAAGTACGTTTCCACTCCGTATTTTTATAACTAATCGGTTTTTCTTTTGGTATTGCCACATTATCAAAAATATTAATTTTATTTTACTGGAAAGTTGTAGTAACGAAAAACAGTTAAAGGTCAATTTATTGCTCGCTTTACTAACATTTAATTTAGAAGCAAGTTATTATAATGGCTTTGGTTCATGAAAACAAATGAGACTTAAAAAGAAAAGTTTCCCGTCTCTGATTCTTTTATAAATCCACACTTGAGTTTTAAATATTTTAAGTTGACAGTAAAGGAATTATTCAATTATATCCTAGATTGAAACCTACGACTGAAGCGTCTTAAATTTTAATAACTTTAAGTCGTGAGCACGAGCTTAAAAATAACGATTGATACTCAAGTTTCTCGTACTTATTTACCACAAATGCCTCAGATGTACATAGAAAAATATTTAATCATTCGTTTGTTTAACTTTTGGTTAAAAATATTGAGTTTTTAGTTTAGTTTAGTTTAGTTTAGTTTAGTTTAGTTTAGTTTAGTTTAGTTTAGTTTAGTTTAGTTTAGTTTAGTTTAGTTTAGTTTAGTTTAGTTTAGTTTAGTTTAGTTTAGTTTAGTTTAGTTTAGTTTAGTTTAGTTTAGTTTAGTTTAGTTTAGTTTAGTTTAGTTTAGTTTAGTTTAGTTTAGTTTAGTTTAGTTTAGTTTAGTTTAGTTTAGTTTAGTTTAGTTTAGTTTAGTTTAGTTTAGTTTAGTTTAGTTTAGTTTAGTTTAGTTTAGTTTAGTTTAGTTTAGTTTAGTTTAGTTTAGTTTAGTTTAGTTTAGTTTAGTTTAGTTTAGTTTAGTTTAGTTTAGTTTAGTTTAGTTTAGTTTAGTTTAGTTTAGTTTAGTTTAGTTTAGTTTAGTTTAGTTTAGTTTAGTTTAGTTTAGTTTAGTTTAGTTTAGTTTAGTTTAGTTTAGTTTAGTTTAGTTTAGTTTAGTTTAGTTTAGTTTAGTTTAGTTTAGTTTAGTTTAGTTTAGTTTAGTTTAGTTTAGTTTAGTTTAGTTTAGTTTAGTTTAGTTTAGTTTAGTTTAGTTTAGTTTAGTTTAGTTTAGTTTAGTTTAGTTTAGTTTAGTTTAGTTTAGTTTAGTTTAGTTTAGTTTAGTTTAGTTTAGTTTAGTTTAGTTTAGTTTAGTTTAGTTTAGTTTAGTTTAGTTTAGTTTAGTTTAGTTTAGTTTAGTTTAGTTTAGTTTAGTTTAGTTTAGTTTAGTTTAGTTTAGTTTAGTTTAGTTTAGTTTAGTTTAGTTTAGTTTAGTTTAGTTTAGTTTAGTTTAGTTTAGTTTAGTTTAGTTTAGTTTAGTTTAGTTTAGTTTAGTTTAGTTTAGTTTAGTTTAGTTTAGTTTAGTTTAGTTTAGTTTAGTTTAGTTTAGTTTAGTTTAGTTTAGTTTAGTTTAGTTTAGTTTAGTTTAGTTTAGTTTAGTTTAGTTTAGTTTAGTTTAGTTTAGTTTAGTTTAGTTTAGTTTAGTTTAGTTTAGTTTAGTTTAGTTTAGTTTAGTTTAGTTTAGTTTAGTTTAGTTTAGTTTAGTTTAGTTTAGTTTAGTTTAGTTTAGTTTAGTTTAGTTTAGTTTAGTTTAGTTTAGTTTAGTTTAGTTTAGTTTAGTTTAGTTTAGTTTAGTTTAGTTTAGTTTAGTTTAGTTTAGTTTAGTTTAGTTTAGTTTAGTTTAGTTTAGTTTAGTTTAGTTTAGTTTAGTTTAGTTTAGTTTAGTTTAGTTTAGTTTAGTTTAGTTTAGTTTAGTTTAGTTTAGTTTAGTTTAGTTTAGTTTAGTTTAGTTTAGTTTAGTTTAGTTTAGTTTAGTTTAGTTTAGTTTAGTTTAGTTTAGTTTAGTTTAGTTTAGTTTAGTTTAGTTTAGTTTAGTTTAGTTTAGTTTAGTTTAGTTTAGTTTAGTTTAGTTTAGTTTAGTTTAGTTTAGTTTAGTTTAGTTTAGTTTAGTTTAGTTTAGTTTAGTTTAGTTTAGTTTAGTTTAGTTTAGTTTAGTTTAGTTTAGTTTAGTTTAGTTTAGTTTAGTTTAGTTTAGTTTAGTTTAGTTTAGTTTAGTTTAGTTTAGTTTAGTTTAGTTTAGTTTAGTTTAGTTTAGTTTAGTTTAGTTTAGTTTAGTTTAGTTTAGTTTAGTTTAGTTTAGTTTAGTTTAGTTTAGTTTAGTTTAGTTTAGTTTAGTTTAGTTTAGTTTAGTTTAGTTTAGTTTAGTTTAGTTTAGTTTAGTTTAGTTTAGTTTAGTTTAGTTTAGTTTAGTTTAGTTTAGTTTAGTTTAGTTTAGTTTAGTTTAGTTTAGTTTAGTTTAGTTTAGTTTAGTTTAGTTTAGTTTAGTTTAGTTTAGTTTAGTTTAGTTTAGTTTAGTTTAGTTTAGTTTAGTTTAGTTTAGTTTAGTTTAGTTTAGTTTAGTTTAGTTTAGTTTAGTTTAGTTTAGTTTAGTTTAGTTTAGTTTAGTTTAGTTTAGTTTAGTTTAGTTTAGTTTAGTTTAGTTTAGTTTAGTTTAGTTTAGTTTAGTTTAGTTTAGTTTAGTTTAGTTTAGTTTAGTTTAGTTTAGTTTAGTTTAGTTTAGTTTAGTTTAGTTTAGTTTAGTTTAGTTTAGTTTAGTTTAGTTTAGTTTAGTTTAGTTTAGTTTAGTTTAGTTTAGTTTAGTTTAGTTTAGTTTAGTTTAGTTTAGTTTAGTTTAGTTTAGTTTAGTTTAGTTTAGTTTAGTTTAGTTTAGTTTAGTTTAGTTTAGTTTAGTTTAGTTTAGTTTAGTTTAGTTTAGTTTAGTTTAGTTTAGTTTAGTTTAGTTTAGTTTAGTTTAGTTTAGTTTAGTTTAGTTTAGTTTAGTTTAGTTTAGTTTAGTTTAGTTTAGTTTAGTTTAGTTTAGTTTAGTTTAGTTTAGTTTAGTTTAGTTTAGTTTAGTTTAGTTTAGTTTAGTTTAGTTTAGTTTAGTTTAGTTTAGTTTAGTTTAGTTTAGTTTAGTTTAGTTTAGTTTAGTTTAGTTTAGTTTAGTTTAGTTTAGTTTAGTTTAGTTTAGTTTAGTTTAGTTTAGTTTAGTTTAGTTTAGTTTAGTTTAGTTTAGTTTAGTTTAGTTTAGTTTAGTTTAGTTTAGTTTAGTTTAGTTTAGTTTAGTTTAGTTTAGTTTAGTTTAGTTTAGTTTAGTTTAGTTTAGTTTAGTTTAGTTTAGTTTAGTTTAGTTTAGTTTAGTTTAGTTTAGTTTAGTTTAGTTTAGTTTAGTTTAGTTTAGTTTAGTTTAGTTTAGTTTAGTTTAGTTTAGTTTAGTTTAGTTTAGTTTAGTTTAGTTTAGTTTAGTTTAGTTTAGTTTAGTTTAGTTTAGTTTAGTTTAGTTTAGTTTAGTTTAGTTTAGTTTAGTTTAGTTTAGTTTAGTTTAGTTTAGTTTAGTTTAGTTTAGTTTAGTTTAGTTTAGTTTAGTTTAGTTTAGTTTAGTTTAGTTTAGTTTAGTTTAGTTTAGTTTAGTTTAGTTTAGTTTAGTTTAGTTTAGTTTAGTTTAGTTTAGTTTAGTTTAGTTTAGTTTAGTTTAGTTTAGTTTAGTTTAGTTTAGTTTAGTTTAGTTTAGTTTAGTTTAGTTTAGTTTAGTTTAGTTTAGTTTAGTTTAGTTTAGTTTAGTTTAGTTTAGTTTAGTTTAGTTTAGTTTAGTTTAGTTTAGTTTAGTTTAGTTTAGTTTAGTTTAGTTTAGTTTAGTTTAGTTTAGTTTAGTTTAGTTTAGTTTAGTTTAGTTTAGTTTAGTTTAGTTTAGTTTAGTTTAGTTTAGTTTAGTTTAGTTTAGTTTAGTTTAGTTTAGTTTAGTTTAGTTTAGTTTAGTTTAGTTTAGTTTAGTTTAGTTTAGTTTAGTTTAGTTTAGTTTAGTTTAGTTTAGTTTAGTTTAGTTTAGTTTAGTTTAGTTTAGTTTAGTTTAGTTTAGTTTAGTTTAGTTTAGTTTAGTTTAGTTTAGTTTAGTTTAGTTTAGTTTAGTTTAGTTTAGTTTAGTTTAGTTTAGTTTAGTTTAGTTTAGTTTAGTTTAGTTTAGTTTAGTTTAGTTTAGTTTAGTTTAGTTTAGTTTAGTTTAGTTTAGTTTAGTTTAGTTTAGTTTAGTTTAGTTTAGTTTAGTTTAGTTTAGTTTAGTTTAGTTTAGTTTAGTTTAGTTTAGTTTAGTTTAGTTTAGTTTAGTTTAGTTTAGTTTAGTTTAGTTTAGTTTAGTTTAGTTTAGTTTAGTTTAGTTTAGTTTAGTTTAGTTTAGTTTAGTTTAGTTTAGTTTAGTTTAGTTTAGTTTAGTTTAGTTTAGTTTAGTTTAGTTTAGTTTAGTTTAGTTTAGTTTAGTTTAGTTTAGTTTAGTTTAGTTTAGTTTAGTTTAGTTTAGTTTAGTTTAGTTTAGTTTAGTTTAGTTTAGTTTAGTTTAGTTTAGTTTAGTTTAGTTTAGTTTAGTTTAGTTTAGTTTAGTTTAGTTTAGTTTAGTTTAGTTTAGTTTAGTTTAGTTTAGTTTAGTTTAGTTAAGTTTATTTATTTATGATTTCCCATACAACAAGATTTATAATCTTATAATTAAAGTATAGGAGTTTTGCATTGAATTGAAATATAAAATTTGAACAAATTAAAATAAAAATAGAAAACATGGATGGAGCCCTAGGATTATCCAGCCAGGATTCCATAAGAATCATACGATTTTCTCTTACGTCCCTCAAAATTTTGAAGTCCAACACCATCCATTGAGCCTAAAATTACTCAATAACACACTATTTAATCAATTATAAACGAAAACAGAGACAGACAATGGAATCCAAAACGTACTGAAAATCATTATTAAGGGCTTGGCAAATCCATAATACCATCTGTAGAGTATCAAAATATATACAGACACCGGCAACAAAGTCATCGATAATCATTAACGTTTTTCTTTTATGAATTGACTTTATTAGATCTTTTGGTGATAACGTTAGCGATGGTGCTGATACTGGTATAATGTTGATATAAATTATTAGTAGATTTGGGACGGAGGGGTTTCAAAATATAACATGAAAATATGTAGATGAATGGTTTGTTATTTTCAATTCGATTTTGAATGAATGGCAGAAAAATTAGCAGCAGCATCTAACATTTTAAACATGTTGGACTTATAAACCAAAGTGGGTCAATATCACGGTCATTCAAATTCAGTTTTCAACACAATCATTGATAATTGCACACAGTTGTATTTAAATTGTTTTCTTCTTTGTAACTTTGTGCAAAAAACAAAAAAAAAAGTTCGTAAACATAAGAAAAACCCATGTTAAATCATGGCTAAATAATATTTTACTAACAAACAATGATAATTAAAGATGGAGTTTTATGTTGGAATTTTTTTTTTTTTTTAATATATTATGCATTCCGTGATCCAAGCCAACCCTTCAACCAGCCGTCCATCCGTCCAACCATTAAAGCAAGTCAGCAAAAGCATAATTTTTTTTATTTAGTGTCAGCTATTCAGTCATAAGTCATCGTCATCATTAAGAGCCAAGTCAACAGTTTTCAAGTTTTTGCTGCTGCTGCTGCTGGTGGTGGTGCTTAAATATTCACAGCTTCATAGTCGTAATTATCGTTTAGAGACCTTTATTAAAACAATACATTTTTGTTTAACTGATAGTTAGTGAAGCTACTAAAAGTCTTCTTATGTATTTTTAGTTTTCTTTATTTAACATTGTCTTTGTCTTTAAGTCTTTTGTTTGCCGTTTTTCAGTTTCTTATTATTTATTTCTCTTATTCTTTGCAGTTGTTATTATAACTTCTGAGTCAGTTTCGTTTATTTTTAAATTCAGCTGTAAAGGTGCGTTTCCAATCTCAAGAATATATTTATTTTTCTTTGCGAAATTAATGGAATTATAAATTTGCTTATATTTAATGCACATAATAACCATTATAGTGCGGCTAATTACAAGAAGTGCACTGTTTGTTAAATTGAAGTCATAGCACTATAACATTTAGCTTACTTCCATCAAGTTCTTTGATTGATCTTTATTATCGCTGAGAAATGGATGTACTTCCAAAGCATAGTTAAAGAATTTTCATCTTCTTTAATTCGCATATTTAGGTCTTTGTAAGGTTAAGGCTATCTAGTCCATCACCATCAAGTTATACCTAACCAGTGCTGGTAAATTCTCATAAGATTTTCAAGCTACTAGATCAACAGAACATTTTATATATACATACATATGTATGTGCAATACTTTTCTTTAGTTCTGGTTTCTTTCTTTAAGGTTATTGGCGCATGTCAATTTCTAACAATATCGTAAAGTTAAAATGTTGTCAAGTTCATTACATTGGTAATTAAAGAAAAGTTTGCTTTTAAGCCATTTCTAGTATAAGATGCGGAACAAGTCCAGAACGTTTTCTTTGGAATTGATATACTTAAATTTTATTGACAGTTCAGAGTATCTTCTTTTAGAAAGTCAGAATGCCTTAACTGAAGAATATGTTCCAAAGTAGCAGAAGTTAGGTTAGGAATGAAGTGACCGGAAACGTGCTTTTTAAAAAAAAGAGGCAGTGTGGTCCATCATGATACCATAGATTGAATAGGTATATCCGCCAGTGCCGATCATGGAAATATTTCTAGATTCGTATGAAGCTTTTAAGCGTAATACGTAACCAATTGAAAGATTTTGTACAGCTGCAGGAAACTGAATAAATAATCGAAACAGCGCAGCCAGAATACATTTACAGAGACCCTGAGACGTTCATCATGTGTTATTATGGGGCAAATATGATCCGCTAGCTATCACTAGAGCATAGAGCGCCTTATATTAGCAATATGATAGCAATTATTGGCGATAAATCTGCTATCTAAGCTGCCAAATGTGTTGTATTTTATTTCCAATGTATTCGGTATACGAGTACCTCCAATTTCCTGAATCCACTTATACGCTAAGGATTCACTGATATTCCTCCTTTTTTCCTCCTTTGCGAACTAGGAGGTTTTGATATAATATTTCTCTGCACTGATTTGAAATTTAGGAAGTCAGAAAACCTTAACTGAAGAATATGTTGCAGAGTAGCAGAGGTTAAATTAGGTACGAGGTGGCCGCAAACGTAAATTTTAGTACAAAAAGGCTATATGGTCCGTCATGATACCACGGAGTGAACATGACTTTTAAACATCTGAGATCTGAGAGATTGTGCAGCTGCAAAGAATCTAATAAGTGTTCAAAACAGCTTCGGCAGAAATCATTAAAATAACCCTGATACATTCAGAATGTCTTAATATGGGGCATATGTATATGTCACCTTAGTTATCACCAGAGCATACAGCACTTCTGCTGGTAGCGCTGCTATACAAGCGCCCAAATGTGTTGTATTTTAATGTCAATGTCGGAACTCGAGTTCCTCTTCCTATTCCCACTTAGGCACTAAGGATTCCCTGATATTCCTCATTCTTCCCCCTAATGGATTAGGAGTTTTCAGAATATCTTCCGTGCTGATTTGAAATTTATATCACCTTAGATAGGCTCAGGAAGCAAGGCTTTACTGAATAGTCGACTAGCGGATTGGGTATGTGTACAAAAATTTGTCAATCAATTTTATACCCTTAATTTTCCCAATATCCTTCCAAAAACCACAATTACCGTCGTTGCCCTAAAGAGTGATTCTAATGCAATTACATGCTCTTGATTCAGAGGCGGTCAGATTTGCTTCGTAATACCACTGACTGTAATGGCGGAAGGGTTAAGTCGTTGTTCTACTTTGGACGACTTTAAGGGTTTGTCAAAACATTCAAATACGACTGGAACTTGGCTTTTCAATTGCCTTTGATATCCGGGAGCAAAGTTGTATCATAAAGTTACTGGTTCGCCAGTGACGGTTGATACTTCGCCCATGCCTATAACCTACCTCCACGTGGTGCTCCCGGGCAACGCTAGGCAAAGCCAGTTAATTCTGGTGATTATTCCTAGCGGCTAAAGGTTAAGGTCAGGTCCACCAAGTACTATTCCTTTTGGGGAATAACTTGGTAGTGGCTAGTATGTGGCCAGGCTGGCTACAAAGCCTTACCTGAGGCTATAAATAGGTACCACGGGTAAGCTATCAAGCCCAAGGTTACCTCACGGAGTCTTCATTCTCAAAGACAGCATAAGCAAACACACAAAACTGGAGGTGTCAAAACCTACCAGATGAAATGGTTGACACATCCCATAATTGTGTAGGTGTCCCAAGGTGAAATGAAGTAATGTAGGTAGGATGGTAAGGTGGTACATGAGCGAAAGGAGACCGGGTGTGGGTGCGTCAGTTGTCCTGACAAGATACCATGATGGAGGAATGGAGCAAGAGTGTGGGTCGAAGACAAGTCGAAGGCGTTTGAGACAGGCGCGCATGTCAATATAGCGTCCAAGACAAGTCGGAGACCAGTTGAAAAGCGAATTACCGAAAGTTGACGTAAGCATCATCTAGCATGATGGCGCTGATTTGTAAGTTCGGAGCGTAGTAGACGGAGGCAGGCATGAGTCGAAAAGTTCGAAGCTGTGAATGGATGAGCTAGTACCAGTCCTAGCAAAGATGGCCATTGCAGTAGAATAAGTAGGCAAGAGGGTCGGATGGAAGATGAGTCCAAGAACGCTTGAGTCATTCGACAATACAGTGTTTCGCGGACGAAACGGAAGTCGGTTGAAATGTTGGTAATGAACGTTGTACATATCAGGGCAACCTGATAATAACAGCTAATAAGAACGAGCGTAGTAGACAAATTGACGGTTATTGGAAGTATGTGTTTTTGCAAGTGCTGCCGATGACCGAGGACAATGTGTTGTACCCTTAAATAGCTTTTTTTGGGAACGGCCCCTCGGGGAGTTTCGTGGTGGCTGTGGTAGTCCAAAATCGCGGGAAGAACACAGTTCGATGTGGAGTTGCATTTCAACCAACCGGGTCTACGACCCATAGGCTTTTAGATCGGGCCAATCCAATAGCAAAGGAAGGAGTTTATGCCAAAACAATTCTACTAGTTTGCTACCATCTAAGGAAAGGGCGCCAGTGGACGCCTTGTATCTCACTCAGTGCTAAGCACACCGTGTGGTTAAGTCAACATGACAGAAACGCACGTAAAACCCAAGAGACTTCTGCCTTTGATATCTCTGTGCCCTGGGCCCATATGAGTCGAATGTATAACTGTTCGTCAATTACGTCTGATAATAGAGGACACTTCTTGTTTTCAGAAATATTTAACAAATGACTTCAACCGAGGCTTGATTGTGGAAGTAAATTTCAACTGCCGCTGTAGACAGGATGTTTCGTCCTAAACAAACACCAACTTCCTTTATTGCCATTGCCTCTTCCTCACAAGCACTGCAGTTGTTTGATAGTCTGAGTCAGATTTAATGCAAACTCCATTGGGTAGGCTCCAAAATTGACTTAAATGTTCGATTTAGATCCACTTACAAGATCCAAATCCAAGATTCCCTGGCCGATATCATAGTTGGTTATTGGGGTTAATTAGCATTTCACCATCTGTAAAACAACAAGTAGCCTTAACTGACTATGTTTTAAAAACCAACACCGAATGGAATATTCCAAAGGTACTAGATTCGAATATAATATTAGGATAATGTATAAGATCAGCTCCGAGTCCAGTATCCCAGAGCGGGACACCTATTGCCAATTATTCTGAACATCATACTATCCAAAGCTTCGCAATCGCAGAAGAGATAATAAACTTTCTCCTCTTCTGCAAGCTACAGCAGCTAGGGTAGTGATCGTTATGATGAAGTCCAAGTCTTCGCGAGTATGTACCGATCAGGCAATGGCCCGTCAACGTAGCCCACTGAGGAGAGCTTTAGTATACCTTAAGTTATGGTCAGGCCATGTCTGCCTTGCATACGTGCATGTGTCAATATTATTCCATCTAGTTTCCACTATTCTTAGGAAGTGCACAAGATTCCTATAGTGTAATGATGACATTCAGAATAGCATAAAATGTTTCTCAATAACTTCTGCATCACCTTAGTATTAACAAGTAGCGAAATATGGAAGAAACATTTATGACATATAATTAGTGCCTTCTGTTTAAACTACCTTGGCAATTTTTTTCATTTAAACCCTAAAACAACATTCTCTCAAGATTAAGGTCACCATCATTTTCATATTTCTTATACAACTATTTCCTGTTTTTGTTTTATTTTTTTCCTTCCCCCCCCCCAAAAAACCACTGCAATTATATAAATAACAATTAGTGTCAGTGGTGTACTGACATCACTTGATGTATGTTTTTTACAAGTAAATACATAAATATATACAAGTTTTAATGCAAACGACAAAAATGCTGTTCACCTTTTAACGCCAACAACGGCAACTGAAAAGACTGCAAACAACAGCAACAGTAAAAAATAAAAATAGCAACAGCATTAAGAATACCATCAATATTTATGCAAAAAAAAAAAACGGAAAGTTTTTTATTGGGGAAAAAGAAAAGAAAAAAATTAATATCTAATGTTTCCAAACTAAAAACACGAAATAGCGAAACGGTTAAACGCACAAAGCCATCAATCCATCCTAAAAGTAGCGAAAATCTATGAAACCAACTAACCGACTTTAAAACAAACCAACCAACCAACCAGCCAGTCAACCAACCAGCCAGTCAGTCATCCATCCATCTATATATAGTATATGCAATAGTTGTCACATAAAAATGCAAATGCCAAATATTGTTTTATTTTGAGTAATTCTGCTGTATTATGCATTATGTCAATTGCTGTGATTCTCAACCAGTAAAGCGAATAAATCCAAATGAACTGAATAAATCCCACACTAAAATGTAAAACTTGTTAAAGGGATTTTTGAAAAATAATGTTATTTAGAAACATTTAATTTGATGCCGAATTGGTTGGGCGAAAAAACCATCAAATATTTTTAAATAAATCTCAAATAAGGATATCAAATAGTTTTCGAAAACAACCAGGATAAAATGAACTATGCAAAGTTTTTAAATCATAAATCATACTGCTGAAAAAGATTTGCACATAAAAATTGAGGTTTACTCGAAACAGACAAACTTTTAATTCGATGTTTTTAACGGTCAAATATTGATTTGGTGTAAACGATATCTATTTCTTGTGACCGATGTTTTGTTCTACCGTTTTATTCTGATTTGGACCAAACGTATATTATTTGAAAGGTATTTCCTTTTAGCCGTTTTGTAGATTTACAGATTTTTAAATTTTTTCCTTTATTTTGAGTAAATTGCATTTAAAGTTGCTACTAACACATACATAAAATTAAACATATGCTATGTGCGTTTTATTAAGTTTGTTAATGTGTTTGTTAATGAGTTTGTTATCTTCATTCTTAAGAATAATGAAGCAAAAAAGTGTTGGTTTGTGAATTGGCTAAGTTGAAAAATAAAGCTGCCTAGAAATTGCACTCAAATTTCGAGCGCTGGAATTTGCTAGTGTTCATTACTACTATGAAAACAGTGGGAGTAATGAAATAGTGGAACATCGATATTTACTGTGTGCTTTCGAGCTCATATGCATAGATTGAAGATTTGTCTCCTGCGTTTTTATTTTACACGGCCTTTGACGCTTGGCCAATTTAACAATCTTACTTGATTTTTATCTATATGCTCATGAAATCTTTAGAATCACTGGTCGTTAAAGCCAAAAATTCTTCCTAAGATTGTTGTTTTTAGCAGAGAAAAAAAATGCATAAATATGAATGTATAAATATTTGTTAATATCACTCTAAAACTAAAACAACATAACGTTAGCAAAGTATTAAACAAAAAAGTTGAAAAATTAATTCTTTGAAAAATATGAGAAGAAAAACGGAAGTCTTCTTCTTATGCTGTTAAGCCATTACAGCTACAGCTAAAAGAATAAACTATAAAGTATGCGTGTTGACGGGTTTTTTTTTTAAGTTCCGTTTAAAATTTGCATACATTTAAAATCCAAAAAAAAATAATACATTGTAGTAGTACATACTACGTAAAATATTCTAATATATTTTAGCTCTTTTGGGGAAGTTAAAAATAAATTGTTGTTATGTATGAAACATGCAGGAAATTTTATATTAAATCAACGAAGAAACTAAAATTTTTAGATAAAAAAAATCTAAATTTGATTTAATGAATAGCGTGATCTACAGAATCCTAAAATATGGTACCGAGAACAGTGGATTCTGGATAATCTGTATTTATCTTGTAATCCAGATCTTAATTAACAGGTAGTGAAACATTTTTTACAATGAAATTTATAAAAATTTTATTTGCGAATGTTGAAAGAAATTTTGTAGTGGAATATTTTTAAAACACTTGTGGTGAATGAATTGAGTAAGATTTTTTATAGTGCCTGGATTATAAATAAAACAGTGAGGCAGTGAGATCGAAAAAATCATACCACACGTTTTGCCTCTTAAATTTTACTTTTTTTGATCAAGTTTTTCTTCGAAATATATGTTAGTTATTATTCCTAATGACAGCACTATTAATTCGTTGTTAATTTGAATAATATGTCCAAATTAATTTTTCAATTCAACACAATTCAATTTTAATTCAACTTTAAATGCATTTTACTCCAAAAAAAAAATTTAAAATCTGTAAATCTGGTGGACAGCTACAAAAAAATACCTTTCAAATAAGATACGTTTGGCCAAAATCGGGAGAAAACTGTTTAACAAATCATCGGTCACAAGAAATCGCCATACCTATTAATATTATAGACAAAGAATGAATATAAAATATACGAAATAATTATTTACAAAAAAACTTGTATTCTATCGATAACTTCTTCATCACAACTAGGACATATGCATTTTTCGAGTCCTTCGGCAATGCGGTAAAAAAAACCATGAAAAATTGTTCACAAGATAATTAATTATGGTACTTTCTTTACAAGTGCTAAACTTCTCTAGCAATTGATTTTCAAAGTATTGCAAAAAATTCATGAATTTTAAGGGACGCTCGAGCTTTTGTATATTTTAATTAATTTTTCTGAAGGAAAAGTAAAAATAAATTAGTCCACAATCTGTCACGCGGCGCTGTCATAGGATGCGGGATGTGAATTCCGATGACGTCACACCTTTTCATAATACTCAATGTATAAAACATCCAAGCGGTACAGTTGAAAATGTTCTTAATATCAACTGATATTTTCTCAATTTGAAATGGAAATACTCAATTTCAATTGGAATTTTCTCACTTTCAATTGGAAAAGGTGTAGTGCTAAAAAATATGGGTAATTTGAAGTAACATGGATACTTTTCTTCTGATATCTCTGATATATGGCATCAGAACCAACAGCATTAGATTTTAGAGCATGACAGGTGGAAAGTACTTCCAGATGAAAACAAAAAGCCTTATTGGATAAAGTTGAACTAATATGGGAATTAT